>PVLD010002929.1:66046-153661 GCA_004027595.1 Dinomys branickii
GAGGCAGGAAAGGATGGAGAGGAGAGGGGAGGGGAGGGGAGAGGAGGGGAAGGGAGGGGAGGGGAGGGAGAGGAGAGAGGAAGAAGGAGGGAGAGGAGTGGGGAAGAGGTGGGGGAGGAGGAAGGGGCAGAGGAACGGGGGAGCAGCAGTAACATCCGCTGGGCGCATCCACGGGCCAAGGTCGGGGCCAGGCGCTGCACCTGTGTGCTGTCATCAGATTCCTCCGAAGCTGCATGGGCATGATCAGCGTCCTCTCACAGGTAAGCAAAGAGGCTCAATGGGCTCGGCAGCTGCTCAGGTGTGGGTGGAGGTAGGGACTGTGCTCTGTGCAGTGCAGAGTGAGGGCCTGAACGGTGCTGCCCAGGGGTCTAAGTGCTCTGTGGGCAGTGAGGGCTCCTCAGCCAGTTTCAAGTCCCAGCTGCTGGTCCCGTGGGGCTTTCTGGAAGCTAGCATCTTATGTGTTCCTCGAACACAGGGGTGGGGGGTGGATGACTCCCATTTTACAGATGAAGACACCGAGGCAGAGACAGTGGGGTGCCTAGCCAGAAGGCCAGATCTGTAACAGCAATTTGGGTTCGAGTGGTTTGACTCCTGGATGCTGTTACTGTACCCTTCCCAGGAGCCAAATCTGAGCGCAAATGTTCAGAATCCCAGACCGGGTCCCTCCATTCAGAGTCGGCGATGCCCTTAGAGATAGATTATCTGCAAAGGTCATAAAGCTGCTGCTACAGGGACTCCTACCTACAAATGGGGCCTTCTCTTTTCTTTTTGTGGCACCAGGAACAGGTCTTGCCAGGTTGCCCAGCTGGCCTTGAACTTGTGACCCTCCTGCCTCACCTCTCTTAGCTGGGATTACAGGCAGGTGCCACTGTGCCTGAGTTTTTGTTTTGTTTTGACACACACGGTATAAAAACACGAAGCTGCCAGTGTGGAAAGCTAAGGGGCTCTCTATTCTCCTCCACTGAAGAGAGGGCAAGGCGGGGCTGGCACACCAGCCTGGCACCCCCTTAGGCACCCGAGAGGACAGCAGCTGGCCTTCCAGGTGGCTCTGCATCGCGCACTCTGTCCCAGTCCTTGCTGCTCCCTATGGTTTTTCTAATATCCAGTCAAGTGTCAACTGTGTGCGTCGTCACACTTGTGCTGTTTTTGAAACAGTAGTCAGGAGTAAAGCGAACTAACTATCAAGGGTAGAGGAACAAAGACCAGAAGAGCTGCATTACCAGAAAAACGAGGCGAGGGACATACCTCAGTAGCAATGACAAAGGCATCCATGACTTTACCGTGCAAGGATTGCCTTGCCATTTCACTCATTTATACCACCTCTGGCTGAGACGGGGAGTGACCCCTCGCTGAGAATAACCCCATTTTGCGCACAAGAAAATTGACATCCAGGGAGCTGAATGCCTTTGCACCACTGAGAGGCACGGGGATGTCAGCACCCGTTAGGGTTTGGAGCGGAAATGTCCCCCAAGAGCCTCATGTGTCGAGAGCTGGGGCTTTTGTAAGGTGACTGGGTCATGAGGGCTCTAGCTTAGGTGCGGATTAATCCTCGGATGGGGTCATGATCTGATGGGATCACTGGGAGGGGACAGAAACGGCAGGTGGGACCTAGAAAAAGGGAGCAGGGTGTTGGGTGCTGTAACATCCCCTAGGCCCCTCGCCCTCTGGCTTGTCCCTGTCCCTCTGCTTCCTCGCTGAGCACTGCTCCTCCGCCACACCTTTCTGCTATGATGCTTCTACCTCAGCACAGGCCCAGATGCAATGGAGCCATTTGACCGTGGACTGAAACCTCCAAAATGTGAACTGCAGTGAGCCTTTCTTCCATAAAGGAGTTCTGTCCCAGCAACAGAAAGTGCACCGGCACAGTACCCAAGTCAGACTGCTGCCCTGGGCTTACCTCTGCCGGCGGGCTGCTTGTCACCGTGACTGCTGCTCACAGCCTCCTTCCTCAGGGCCCTCCTCCCACTAGCAGGGCGCTCTCTGTGGGGGGGCTGGTTAAAGAAGTCTAAGTCATCATCACAGACCTTGGGGGCCACCCTCTGGGGTGTCTCCCCGGCGATTACATTCCAGCTGGTCCTCCGCCCTTGCTCTTGCCAGGGGCCTTTGTACTCCGCCCCAGGCTCCCCAGGACCCCCAGGGACGGCATCTTCAGATTCAAGCCTCCCTTTCTGGTCCAGTGGCTTCTCAGGGCCAAGCCACAGTGGCTTGGGCTTCTTTTCCCCCTGCTTCTTGTCCTTCCCTGTGGGAGAGGGCTGTAACCAGCATGGGGTTTTCCTTGGTGGCTCAGAGATTTTCCTGCCGGTGAGGTCTTCAAGTTGTTGGATCAGAGAGGGCTGCACGTCCAGAGGAGGGTGTGTCCCCAGTGGGGAGGAGGAAAGGGCCCTGGGCACGTCCCCCACGGTGGCTGGGTCTGTCAGTGATCCTAAATCCTCCTCTAACTTGGACAAACTGTCTTTTGTGCAGTTGGTAGAACTCATCTTTGTGCCAAGTGAATCTCCTAGTGAAGAAACCTTCAAATCCACCGTTTCAGCTGGCTGTGAGCAGCTAGGACCGAGCACCGTGTCCCCATCTGTGCCAGCCAGTGCAGGGACATCTCTGATTTCATCCCCAGGGCCCCTCACGGCATTCTCTGTTCTCTCCTTGCTCTCCTTCTTCAGGTCAACCGGGATGGTGTGACCTGCCGGGCAAGCCCCGCCTCCTTGGGCTAACACGCCGTCAAAGACGAGGTTTTCGTTGACGTAAAGCTTCACACTCTTGGCACCAATGTCAAGATCCTGGAAACACAACATTTAACAAAATGAGGATGTGTGGCATCAGGAGGATGTATCAAATTTGGAAGGAGAAGATACCTGAACAGAAAAATATGACATGCTAGGAATGTGAGCTTTCTAGAATGTTGGTGCTGGGGCACCTTATACAATCAAAGGGCTTTCACAAAGAGATGGCCTCCGCCACTGTCTTCCTCTTCACTTCCTGTGGGACACCTGGAGGAACCCCCTAACTGGGCTCCCTGCTTCCTGCCTGATGCTCTTTAACCTCAGCTTCGTCCTGCACCTGAGTTAATTTCTACAGGAGCAAGTTTGCCTAGGCACTTTCCTTTGTGAATCCATCACGGTTTTTCACTAACTACAGCAACATTTTAAAAACATATGGCTCCTGGGCTGGGCACGCACGTCAGAAAAGCCTGGTGCACGCAAATGGCAGATTCGCTCGGCTCCATGAGACTCTCATCTGGGTGTCGTGGAAGCAGTCTGAGACAAGGCAGATGATCAGACGAGGAAGTGTGAAGGGTAAGATATGGCAAGAGAAACCCCTCAGAAGTGTTTGAGCCGAAGTGGGCAACTGGGGCTCTTTCCTGCTGGGCCCCTCCAAGGGCAGAAACCACAGCACATTCCTCTCAGTGCCGCTCCAAATGCTGGGAGGGTGGAGGCTTTACCCATGCGCTGCTGGCCCTGCATGTGCACATGTCACGTTCCCATGACAGGGAGTATAGCAAGAGCTGAGGCACAGCGGTGACCACAGCAGGGACCAGCTCACATCAGCTGGGGGTGGGGGTGGGTGTCAAGGCCACGGCCTCGGTGGTGGTTTCAAGGGAATCTCTGAACTCCTCACAAGTTTTACAGATAAAGTCTTTGTACAAGGGGTGGAGAACGCATGCTGGTGGGATGAACCCCAAACCACTCAGCATGTCACATAGTGATTGTCACAAAGGGTCCCTGTCTTGCTTTTCTGCCTCCTTCTTCCCCCAGGACACATGTACCTGTGCCATGCAGCTGTTCCACACTTGCCTGAAACAAGATCACAGCCCCTTCTCCTGCTGCCTGCCCACCAGCCTCTCTTTCTTCCCAGCAAAGTCCTCTTTCCCAGCTTTATCCAAAATGTCAACCATCCACATGCAATATACTGACACACTGACTGTGCAACTAACGGTGAGTTCTAACACGTGCGTATGCCAGTCAGCCAGGGAGCATCTCCACACTTGGGATAATGGACACCTATGTCCATCACCCCCAAACTTCCTCCCTCCATGCTGCCACCCACTTGCTCACCGTCACTACAGACCATCCATGTTTTCCAGACTTTTTATATAAAAGGAATCGGGAATTATGTGCTCCTTTTCTGCCCGGCTTCTTCTGCTTAGCATAATCACTTTGAGGTTTACCCGAGTCGTGCGAATCAAGTGTTTTCTTTCTTTTTATCGCTGAAGCCTATTCTATTCTACAGGGGCACCCCAGGGCTTGTTCATCATCCCTGCAGGGACACTTGGAGAAACTGTCACTGCAGCCCTTTTCCCCTTGTCCTTGACCTTGCTCCTGTTGGGCCAGGCCTCCTGATTTTACTGTGCTCACTGAATGGTGGAGTGGGCGGGGATAACACCTAAGCTGCTAAATCCCACCCTGGTGCTGATAACTCCCAATTATTTGATTCTCTCACCATGACTTCACCACCAACCCCAAGTGACTGTCTGACCTCTTTTCCTGGGAGTCTACCCAGCATTTGACCTTGAAATGCCTCAAACAGAATCTGCATTACTTCTCCCCAAAACTACTCCTCTCTCATCCTTAACACAGGTCTACCATTCAGCCAGCTGCCAGAAACCCAGGAGTCCCACTGGTGCCCCCAATTCATCTATCCCATCTGTCACCATGTCCCTTGGCTCATTCTCCAAATGTGCAACAAACCTGACCCCTTCTTCCAGAAGAGGCTGCGGCCCCAGCCCCGGCCACCAGCATCTTTCGAGAGATATCTCCATTGCCTGCTAATTGGTCTCTCTGCTTCCGCTCCTTACTGTCACCGCCGCCTTCCCCTACACACACACATTTCATTTTCGAGCAGCAGCCAGAGTCTTTTTAAAATAGCTTCAGTCAGATCATGACCACTCCTGCTGAGAACTGCCCGGTGACTTCTACCACACTGATGAGAATCCTGGCTCCTCTCGGGCCCTGGGCCTACGGGGTCTGGCCCTGCCTATGTCTCTGGCCCAGCTCCTGTTCACTTGCTCCTGACCTGCTGGCCTGACTGCTGCTCCTTGATACATGAAGCTTACTCTGCTTTTGCCCACAATGCTCTGCCTGCATACCTGCAGCCCTGCGCCTTCCTGGCTGTACTAGTCCTCCCAGGCCACAGGCTCTGGGGTAGCCACCATACTGTCACGCCTCTCTCCATCCTACTGCACTGTTTAATTTCCCTTTCTGTCTTATTTAATTGATTAATTTATTTATTTTGTCTTTTTGAGACAGGGTCTCACGATGCAATTCAGGCTGACCTTGAGCTCACTATGTAGTCCAGGCTGGTTTCAAACTTGCAACAATCTTCCTGCCTCAGCCTCCCGAGTGCTGGGATAACAGGTGTGTGCTACCACACCTGGCCTAATTTCCCTTTCATCTCTGAAATGGTCTCATTCACCAGCTTTCTAACCCATGGTCTTTCCCGCTTGGGAGTTAAGCTCCTCCACAACAGAGAGCCTACCATCTTGTCTGAGGGCCTGGAATGTGGCAAGCACTCAGCAAACGCTTTGGAATAAACACAGGCATTTTCCTCCCAAGCCAGCCCTGCCCTGTAAGAATCAATGCGACCAGAAAGATGGTGGGCTGTTGGTTTCACTCCCCCGGTCGTTTCCCTCTTGCTTTGGCTTCTGATTTGCTACATGCGATCTGAGACCCCAGAGATGCCCACCTGTCCTAACCCCCCACCCCTTAGCCTTCCTGCAGGCTAGGCGAGTAAGCTCTAACTCCGTTTCTACACCACTGAGTTGCAGAGGTTTCTGAAGCCATGTGGAGTGAGAAGCACCCAGCCTGGGTACCACGGCAGGAACTCAGCTTCAATCATCCAATTGCAGGACAGCAGGCTGCTATTCGCCAGCTGTCAGAAAAGTCGATTCTCAAAGCACTCTTTTACATGTTTATACGGATGTGCTCTCTGTTTAGCAGAGGCACGGAGCAAGTCGTGCTGTGAATTAATCAGGAAATAGCTATTTGAGAAGGACAGCACGGGCAGCTTTCAGTGACTAGCTCTGCGAAATTACCACCATGGAAACATCTGGCAAGACAGAAACACTCACTTACAGAGATGGCGGAGTGGTGGGGCAGCCAGCCTTCCAGACCGGCACGGTCATGAGGTGCGCACCCTGGCTTTCCTAATGAAATGACTGGCTGTCAACGCGTGTCCAGCTCCCTTCCATGAACAGTTGAGAGCCCCATCTGGCCTTCAGCCATCCACCACCCAAGAAACCTCCCCCAGAAGTCTGCCTGAGCCGGGATGGAGCGTGGGAGCAAGCCCAAGCGAGGCAAGCAGGTAAGAGAGGGCTGGGCTCAGGGGAAACTGCGGGAGGGGGAAGGAGGGAGAAAGCAGGAGCTTCTTCCCTGCTTGACGGTGCTTAGACCGAGATGTGTCCAGCACTCTGCAGGCCACATCTGTGGGCAGATTTGCCCTGAGGATCACTAGAGTGGGACCCTTGGGAGGGAACAAGTATTACCTCCCTGACTACTCCAAGTTCTGATAAAAGATGCACTGCCCTATGCAGTCCCCAGAACTACCCGACGAGGTAGGCAGTAGGTCCCTGTCCCACAGATGGAGAAGCAGAGGCTGGTGCCTTTCCCAAGGTCACCCAGCTGGTCTGCAGTGAGCACTCAGGCTGGTATTCCTGAGGTCTTAATGGCCATTCGTACCTGGGGTCCTGTCTTGGCCAGTGCCAATGTGCACATGGGCAGTCAGCTGCCCAGTGGAACTGCGCCCCCAGGTTTAAAATTAAGTCCTGAAGGACCAACTGACTTCTGCCTACACTCTGAGCCCTCCTCCCCAGAGGCAATCATGGGGCCTCCTGCTGTGGTTGTGGTGAGTTCATGCGCGCACACGCATGTGTGCGCGCGCTCATCCTCCCAGACTTTTTCCAAACACAGTCACCTCTCAGTACTTGTGGGAGATTTACTCCAGGACTCCTGTGGACTCTGACGTCGTCCTCAAACGCTCAAGCCTCTTATGTAACCCAGCACACAGTTCATTTGCATATAACCTACACACACGCTCCCACAGACTTCAAATCATGTCTAGGTTACTTATAATATCTACCACCATGTAAATGCTGTGTAAGTAGTTGTTATAGTGTATTATTTAGGGAATAATGGTAAGAGAAAAAGACATTCAGCAGAGATGTATTTTATCTTTCTAAGTGTGTTCTATCTGTGGTCGGTTGGCTTTGTGAATGCAGAACCTGGAGATATGGAAGGCCACTGTGTTTGTATAGAGACCAGTGGTGTAAACATCCTTAGACCCCAAAGGCCGTGCCAGGAAGCTGGATGAGAGCTGTGTCCACACCCCAGGGGAACAGGCCGGCACCCTGCAAGGCTGCATCCCTCAGGGAATTGTCAGGGCTACACTAGGTAAGGGCTATGTCTAGGGGTGGAGGGGGGAATTTCTCTCATTTCTAAAGGACCAGCCTGCTTCCTCCTTCGTTGTCACCTGGGATCCCCCTCCAGGCTCTCTCTCCTCCTTTGCCCTGGCACCCCAGAAGTCTAGGCAGAACCCACCCTGCCCTCTGCCTGGGGACCATTCGTGTGCGTGCACATACAGACATGCCCTTCTGATTTCCTTGGTGTGAACATTTCTTCCCTTGTTTGACTGGAGATAAAGTGACACCTTTTGCTGATGCTGCCTCAAATTCCTTCTGCATGAACTTTCAAAGGACACTGAAGCTCCCGAGGTTCAGGGGCGCCTTCCCCCCCATTTTTCCTCTGTCCTCCTCCGTTACAGCTCACAGGAATTATGTTCAATGAGGTCCTCTCCATGAAGAGTTCACAACCAGCTGTAGATTACAGGCTTGCACGCTCAATGCAGGTGGCTCCAAGGCCGTAGAAGTCAGCGAGCAGGAGCATGCACAGCCTCGAGTGCAGAAGCAAGGCCCCTTGGCTCCACCCAGTGGATACTGTAGCCGGAGTGTTGCCAGCTCTTCAAAAGCCAATTTCCAAATGTTGTCAAATGACTCACAAGCTATAAAACACCAAGGGCCAAACACAATGAATCTGCCAGGAGGCACTGGCGTGTGACATCTGGGGCCCGAGACATTGAGGAACATGCTGGGGAAGCCTGGAAGGGGTGGCGGAGACCCCGTTAGGTGGGTAGGGAAGGCCTGGGATGGGAGAGCTGTGTGGGGAGTGAGGCAGAGAGCCCTGGCTTTTGTGACAGGAAGATTTGTCACAAGATGGGCTAGGCATTCTGGGCATAGAAATGGCAACAGCTAGGGCATGACAGTGGAGAGTTTTATGGGGGCCAGGAGGAGAAGACAACTACCTAGGGTGGAAGAGCCAGACAGCCAGAGGTTGGGGTCAGGAGTGGAATGGGGTCACTCACACAAGTACCTTGAATGGGAGAGGTGACAGGACATAAGGATGACTATGTCACGATGTCAGGGGGACATTTGGCAGTGGGGGGGACTGTGGGGCTAGGACTGGGCACTGCCAGAGCTTCCCATTGTTAATGTGGACCCACATGGCCAGATCGTCCAGTTGCTCAAGAAAAGCCAAAAATCAACTTTTGTGCAAGACCTTCCACGTTTTAAATGTCAGCAATTAATTCAAAGAACTGAGGAAGGACCCTGTGAGCCAGCGCAAGCCTATCTGTGTGCTGCATGTGGTCATGCCCTTCTTCTCAGGAAGCCCCAGGTGGTGGGTGACCTGGGTTGTGCCCTTTTAGGCCCTCTGGTTTGCTGTTAACATCCTGGGCCTCCCCTGTTGGGGTAAGAGCTGGCAGGGCTGATCCCTGTCCAGCACAGTGCCGCTTAGGTACAGGGAAATTGCAAAGCTTTGCCTGATCAGACAAAGGGGCCTACCACATGAGTGTGTGCCAAGGAGAAATGGAGGGAGATCCCGGGGTACCAGGGCCACAGGCGGAGAGGAAAGAGGACCTGGGATGGGAAGCAGACAGTTTGGAAACAGAAGCCGCAGATGCCCACAGAAGGCCCAGAGGGAGGGGAGGACACAGAGGTTGGAGCAGGCCGTGGGGGTGGGCAGACGGAGCTGGGCACAGCCAGCACTGTGCTGGGTAGGTTGAGCTGGGCACAGTGTTCCCAGGGAGGAATGCTGGGAAGAAACATCTGCAGGGGCAGGACTGAAACTTGGATCGGGGGTTAAATCCCAAGCAAGGTTAGGTTGGAGAACTAACGGGTAAATCCAGTAGCGTGTGACTGCTGTAGACTTAGAGAAAGAGAAACAGGATCTAATTGTGTACCATTTTCCACCTCCCCTAGTGGCTTCCCCCCTTTTGGAGACTACTTTGTAATTCTCCATCGGGAATCCAGTCTTCCCTCTATCTCTCTTCATGTGGATAATGCTGTTACCAACCAGCTCAGGGTTCTTCTGTTCGGTTCAGGTGGGAATCATGAATCGGCAACATGCAGCTCTTCTAACAGCCTTGAGTGTCACCTGATGACGCCAGGTAATGCTGGGTGCCAACAGGTGACACAGCCAGCTGCTGGTCACTGCCAATGGTCACCATCCAGTGCTTGTGCCGGACACTGCAGGTTGTTGGTCTTCACTGGCTGCTGGTCTCTGGAGCTCTTTGGTGTTCACAGCTCTGAGTATTTACTGCTCTTTCTTTGGAAAGGGCCCCTCTGTCTGCACTACTGAAGATTAAAAAGAAAATCCCAAATAGATTTATAGGGCTTATGGAGCCCATATTACCTGAGGACACCAAAGCTAGTCTGTTTTATAGGCCCTGGGCGGTCAGTATTCAGGAAGGAACCCTTAAGAAGTGGCTGGGGAGTACTGCTTATCCAGCACCTGCGCACCTGTTTCAGGAGGGGCAAGGCCAAAAGCTTTCTAGGAATGCTGGGTATGCAAACAAGACAGTATCCTCTGAAGTGGCTGGACGGCGGGGGAGTGCAGCACTGGCTGGCTGGCTGCACTCACGCTGGAGTGGCAGTGGAGAATGGTGGTTTGACAGCCAGGGAGGATACTGAAGCAAGTTGTCCCAGTCCGCTGAAGAGAAGCAAATGGAGGGGAGGGGGAAAGGAGCGTTGGTCTCCACCCAAGCCATGCCCCCCCACCCCTTCCAGCTGACAGGGGAAAGTGAGTCAGAAGCTTCTCGTCTGTCTCAGCATGGGCCCCTGTCTGGTGGCAGCTCAGGCCTGGCTAACGGTACTACATGTGGACCTTTCCTGATAATAGCCTCTTTCTGCAGGGACTGCTGAACTCAACAGTGGGTCTAATGTCATCGGGTGCTACTGGCTGGAACCTGAGGACAAAGCTCACCTGCAGGATGGCAGGATTAAGTGACAGAAGGAGGCGGATTCCTGATCACATTTGAACTTCTGGATTCTGCCATACCTGAAGGCAGCCAGCCCAGGCTCTTCTGTTACATGAGCCAAACAATTCTCTTCTGTGCTTAACCCAGTTTTAATTGGGCTTTCTGTGCTGTAGTGTCCAGGCTGGGCCACTAGTCCTGCTCCTGAGCACGTCCATCAGTAGACTTGGCCAGCTGAGACTGGCAGAAGGGGGTGGGGGACCCCCAATCAAGCCTGGGTTTATGGCTGCCCTAGGCGCTGTCAGGCCCAAGTGGCAGTTTGCCCCGGTATGCCTGCCACACAGACCTCACTTCCGTGCTGGGCATGCATTCATGCTTGCTTTCCTGCTAGGCTGAGACTAGCTCATAATCCCCACCTTCTAGTTGGAGCCTGGACACCTTGGTGGGTCCCTCTTTCTGCGACTTGAGTTCTCTGCTGTCTCTGAATCATCGGACTTCGCTCTTTTTCCTGAGCTGGCAGTGGGTCTGCTTCAAGCCAGAGTCCTGGGACTCTCGTGATCCCGTGGCTGAATCTCTCCAAGCGTGGACTCTGCCCACAGATTCTAGTGCTCTCTCCTAACCCCAGGGAGTATCCTACGGCCATTGATAGCGGCTTAGACCACAGAGCGTGAACCTTTTAGAACTTTCAGTGATACAAACAGCCCACTACAGCATGTGTGCTATAGGGTCACCACCACTGGCCGAGACCAAGACTATGTATCTCTCAGAGGTCAGCATCTCTGCCTCCCATGTGGTGGATCAGGCCCTTTTCCATGTGCCACCCTGATGTCACATAAGCAGAAGTCCCAGACGTGAAAGTACCCAGAGCCCTACTGCACCGCCGAACGTTATACCTTTGACTTCAAGATCATTGTCATGTTTGGCCATGGTTTACATCCTGGCCCAAGCAAAACAACTACGAAAGAACCATTTTGAGACAATGAGGTGTATTTAGAATGGTATTGAGTGAAATGGTCATTATTGTCAGTATCAGACTGGCATCGGGGTTATACAAAAGCAAACACACTGACCATCTGCGAGCCGTGCGCGCTGAAGCCCTTGTGTGTGGAACGGGCCGAGAGCTACAATTTACTTCCAAACGTGAGGGAGACAGAGGGAAGAAGGAAGGCAGTGTGGGGATAAGTGCTGAGACTGGTGATGGACACGTGGATCATCACTAAGCTAATCTTCAGCTGTGCGTTCATTTGCACGTTCCCTTCCGGGAAAGGCATGGCTGAAAATGCAAATGTCATCACGAGCTGAGCGTGGTCCCACGGCGCACCCCTCTGCAAGCCCCCTGCTGAGCCGGCCTGTGCCCACAGCCTGCCCTCCTGCGCTCTCCAGACAGCGGCGGGGGTGGTCTTCGGGATCCCTGAGTCAGGTCCTGTCAGCCCCTGCCTGATCCCTCCAGCAACAATGCTAATGCCGAATCTGCAGGGCATACACAAAGGCCAGGAATCGTCCTGAGCATTCTACAAGTGCTCAGTGAACAGTATTTACCCCAGTTGCCACGTGGAACTGAGGCACAGGGATGTCAAAGCTAAGGCCATGAGCACTGGCCTCTGGTGGGCCGGTGCTGATGGACAAGCTTTCCCTGACCATCCATCTCTTTGCTTCTCTCCGAAGAAGACCCAAACCCTCAAGGCCCAAGGCACCTGGTTCCACCTCCTCTGGAACCTCCCCCTAGATTCCTTTGCTCACCACCCTGCAGCCATGGATTCAGCTTCTCTCCTAGAAGCGGCTAAGCATGTGCTGCCCCAGGGCCTTTCCTGCTGCTATGCACCCTGCTGGGGCCACTCTTCTCACTGATATCCTGTGGCTGCTGCTTTCCCCTAGAACCCCTAATCCCAGCAGCCCTGTTCCCTCCCCACCAGGATGCTCACTCACTGCCCTACTCCATTGTCCTCAGAACACTCAGCTCCGCCCGAACTGACGTTCACTTGTTCAGTGTCCCTTCCCCACCAAAGGGCCAGGTCTCTGCAGGCAGGGAGGGCCCTGTCTATTCACTCGCCACACCCCTCAAGCACCAACACCCACACAGCCCGATATACAGTCACCAGCCACACGTGGCTACTTAAGTTACAATTCAAATGAATTAAAATTAAATACATTTTAAGTTGCAGTTTCTTGGTTGCCCTGGCTACCTTCCAAATTTTCAGCAGCCACCTGCATTTAGAAGTTACCCTACTGGCCAGGGCAGATCTAGCACATTTCTGTCACTGCAGAAGGTTATAGTGGACAATGCTGCCTAGGCTATATGGCATGTCACAGAGACATACCACCAGGACCTGTTCTTTTGTTCATTCATTCGTTTATTCAGTTGGAATTTACAGATTAGGCACTATTTGGTATATAACATATTCTCCATGGGCCTGTCCTGCTTGCATGCCTGCTGCTGTCTGCTCCCCATTATGACCAAGCTGTAGGTAGCAGCTACATGGTGCCAGTCTGGGTGAAGATGGAGGTGTTGGCTGTTTTTAAGGAGGGGTAGTGTCCTGAGGCACATAACTAGTAGGACTGTTACAAAGAAAAACTGATGGACCGTGAGGCGTTGCTGGAAGCCCAGTTTTTGGATGGTGTGTCAGTCTGTTTTCTGTTACTATCACAAAACACCCGAGGTTGGGAAACTATAAAGAACAGAGGTACATTCAGCTCACAGAGGTTCAGGGGCATGGCACTCAGCTGGCACCAGCTGATGGCTAATGGGATCATGGCAGAGTATATGTGGGAGACACAAGGACAGACAGAGAAGCCAGGCTTGGGAGAACAACACAGGGTCCATGAGAACAACCTGGACCTCTTCTGAGGGCAGCACCCCAGTGGTCTCCCATTTGATTCCACCACCTGTCAATGTTTGCCCCACCAAGCACCACATTTCTAACATATGAGTCCTGGGGAGCAAGTCACACCCCCTCCAGCCCCCCACGGAAGGGGGACTCCTGGATCCCTTTGCCCAGCAGACGCCACCTGCAGGGGAAAAGAGGCCAGGCAGAGCCTGAGAAAACCTAGTGGCCCTCATGTCCCTCCAAGCTCTGTCCCTCCCCCCACCCCCATCACATTCCTCACCTGGGGAACATGACAAGATGTGACAGACATGTCATCCCGCCCTCCTGAGCCCAACAGCCTCCTCTCCTTGATGAACCAGAAGGAAGGTTCCAGATCCTTCTCAAGATGGCTCTGCACACAGCCGTTTCCAATCAGAGTTGGCAGAAGAGACAGAGGCTATCTGCTGTGCCAGTCCCTCCGCCCCCGGCCCTCAGCGCTATCTCCCAGGCAGAACGCTGCCACCGCCCTGGGGGACTGCTGAGGGTGAAGGAGATGCTGCCCTCTTTGTACTGTGTGCTCCCACACCAGGCTGTCTGGAGAGCCCACGGGGCCTCGTGTGCACCTGACACCCGCGCATTTGACACACGGCAGCTGTCACATGCAGAGACAGCTGCGGGCCGCTTTCTGTGGCCTCCCGTCTTCGTGTCCCCTCCCAAGTCCCTGTCCACGGGGGAGCTCACACTCATGGGGCCACCTAATGAGGGGGAAAGAAGCCCATAAATGTTAACCCGCGGATTTAACAGGCGGCACATTTTCCAGTAAAAGGACTCCCCCGCTCTGGTGCTGCCTTCTTTTCTTCCGCTCTGAATGAGCCTGGGTTGCATTAGCTCCTCCATTTAACTTCTCTTCAAGACTCTCATGCACAAAACACTGTACTAACAAGCCACGTCCACCGGGCCAGGGTACAGTTCCTATAAACCTTCATTTTATCTCCTCCAAAACACACAGTAATGGCCTCCTCTGGGGAATATTAAATCAGACCAACCTGCAGCTGCATTTGTTTGAGCTTCTCTGTCCCCAGTAAATTCTGGCAACAGATGGCTGTGCATTACATAAGCGGTGCCTGCAGCCCTGCAGCCCGCCCAGTTCTGCCCTGAGCCCCCAGGAGCCTTGGGGGCTCCAGTCCTGCAGCTCTGACTGCACGAGCCTAGGCAATACCTCCATGCTCTGTGGGGCCTGCAGGACCCTGCTTTGTTATTGTACTTCTGACACACCAGGCTGGCTGAGCACAGGTTGAAAAGGGAGGCTGGCCTTGGCCAAAGAGATGGAGCGGATCGGCTTTGTAATCCAGCACATGAAATGTGCTTTTCTTGGCCTGAGATGCATGTTCAATGACAGGGCTGAGCTACAGAAGAAGGGCCGGGCATCCAGCCCTGTCTCATTATTCGTTCCAGAGGAAGGTGCTGCTGTTCACCTGCCAGGAAGTACGGGGTGGGGCCAGGAACAAGGGCATGGGCCCTACATGCTGGCCGTGCACCACAGCCGAGGGGCTGGGGCTGCTCCAGGGCCCTGGGCCAGCCTCTGAGCACACAGGGCCAGGCCAGCCCATGAGGCAGTGCAGCTGACTGGCCCCACAAACTTCCTCAGAGGGCCCAGTGGCTTGGATTTCTTTTTCTCAAGTGTATGTTTTAAGTGTATATTTAAAAACATTCAAAAAGCAGAAATCAGAGAAAACTTACTCTGCTGCGCGCGCGTGTGTGTGTGTGTGTGTACAAAGGTGGCTGGGCTGTGTCTGCCTTGGTGGTGTTCATGCCAAGTACATGAGGGTGGAGGTCTAAGTGGGTGGCTGGGTATGAGAACAGCCGGAGCAAGTGCTGAGAGTGGGCTGCCACCCCGAAGCAGGTTCCCAGCTCTAATTTGCTGTGTGACCTCGTGCCAACAAATGACCTAACCTGTCTTAGCCTCAGGCTTGTACCTGAAGGTCAGAAAGGGCAACAAGAGCGGGGTGCACACCTGTAATCCTAGCACTGGAGAGGCTGAGGCAGGAGGATCGCAAGTACAAGCCCAGCCAGGGCAACTTAGGGACTTAGCCCCTGTCTCCAAATTAATAATAATGATAATAAAAACAATAAAGGGACTTGGAGATATATCTTGGTATAAAGGTCCTAGGTCCAATCCCCAGTACCACACAATGAAAACCAAAAACCAATCAACTAACCAAGCCCCAAAATGCAAAAACAAAAACAAAAAACAGAAAGCAAGCATGAATGCTCATGGGTCACTGAGAACATGGAGCTCATTCCTTTGTGCACCAGCCATTTTTCTGCTTTGAACAGCAGTGGCACAGCGGGCGGAAAGTCTGGTGCAGGGGAGGAGGGATGCATTCACAAGGTCTACCCATGGTGCAGGGGGAGCGGAAGGGCAGGCTCCCTGGAGAAAGTGACACCTGGGTTTCCAGGAAGCCGAGGCCCAGACGTCTGGGATCTGGGGTTGAGCAAGATGGGTGTAACTGCCATGGGCTGCACAGCACCCAGCACAGACTTTCAGGGGGCTGTGCATGCAGGAGGTACCGACAGGAGGGAGACAGGGTCCGGCCCAAGGGATTAGGAGGTCCAGGTGCCACACTCAGGGCTTTGACCTCGATCCTCTGGGCCCAGGGGAGCCTCTGAGCATTGCAAGCAGCTGACCTGTGTGATCAGACCTCCTCCCTGGGGGGTGCTGCTGGAGGGCTGGGCTCTGAGCGGGGTGGGGGAGGGAGTAGGGCAGGGTGGAAGGCCACCTCATTGTTCCACACTGCCACACCTCTGCACACACAGTGGCCTCCACCTGGACACTGCTCATTCTGCTGCCCCTCTGCACCTGAGCTTAGGGCGGGACCTTTCAAGGATCTTCCCTGGTCTCTCTCAAGATGGGGACGCTCCCTCCTCCTGCTCCATTCAGTCTGGGGCGGGCCCTTCCCAACCCAGAGAGAAGCATCACCAGAGCTGGAACAGCTGAAAAGAACTGAAATGAACTACTGATATCCTTGCCCCACTGCTTCCCTTACGGGAGGGCAGAATGATCCCTGTCCCCCTGACCATCGTAGCAGGGGACTGTGACAGTCTCCTGTCTTTCCCCACTTGCTGTGATCCCCGTGGGCGCCAGGGGCTTTGGGCCTCATAACAACGCATTATAGTATTCACCATCTGCTTGTTGGGCTGCGCGCAAGATGTACCTCCAGGCCACAGTCTGTCTTTTACTCCAGAATCTCTGGGATTATAGTGAAGCCTGAGGGCCCCTGGTGTGTGCTCCCTAATAAGGGCGGGTGAGATGAAGGGTCAAATGCAAGTTAGTTCAGGAAAACTGCCTGGAGGAAGAAGCACAGAGTTCAGGAGATGCTCAGGCACAGAGAATCCAGGGCCTTGGCCTGCATCTGCTGAATTACATCTGCACTTTAGCAAGATTCCCTGGTTAGCCATTGTGGATTGGTGTGTTTGGAAATGATGGCTAAAGAATGGACCTGAATGTATGGGTTCAAGATCTCACTCAGACTCTGACTAGCTGTGTGACTAGAGGCAAGTTATATAACCTCTCTGTGTCTGTTTTCTTACCTATAAAACTGAACCTCAGTTCATATTTTCCCAGCTCCCCAAAAGATGGGAAAGTCGTGTCACTTACCAAAACTTTTTTTTTTTTTTTTCTGGGACCGGGGATCGAACTCAGGGCCTTAGTGCTTAGCGGCAAGCACTTACCCCACTGAGCTGTACCTCCAGCCCACTTACCAAAACTTTTATGAGCCAGAAGCTCTACTCCTGGTGGCTCCTTTGAAGCCAGGCTCTTGCTGTACCCATGAGAAGGGGCCACCTTGTGCCCACCGAGAGCTCCAGGAGCCAGGCTTGGCAAATTGCTCAGCGCTTCATCAACTAAGCCTCCTTTGAGGAATCAGAGCCAGTTACTCACCCCATCTGCGGTCCAGTAATTCCAGACCTTGATCGTGGCCAGACCAAAGTCCTGTAGCTGGTCTGTGTTGCGGACAGCAAAAGTAAGCTGGAGCGGTGGGTGGAAGGGGCAGGTCCACACGGAGGGCTCTTTCTTGCTCTGAAAAGCCAGCAAGAGGGGGGGCCATTAGGCTCCTTTCTGCCTGATTAAAATGACAGTGGCCCTGGCTAATGAGAACCAGGCAGGCCGGGGGCAGCAGGCCAGGCCACCTTCTCTACCCAGCCCCCAGTGGGTCTCGGATCGCATTTCGTCAGAACCTGGCGACCCTGTCCCCACACACAGCTGCCACGTGGGCCCCTCTGATCACCAGCCAGATGGAATTTAAAGTGCAGTGGGCTTTATTTTAATCAACTTAATCGGCTTTGAGGAACGTGGAGGGGGTGGGAGGGACATCAGGAAGAAGGACAGGAAAGGGACCGCAACGCACGCTGTTTGATTAACCTGGCAAATGGAGCCTTTGATTTTCTTTTGTTGAACCCTGATGAATTTTTTAAAACTGTAGAATAGAAAAGGAAGAAAGAATCTGGCTGAGGCATTTGTTGGGACAGGGCCATGGCACCGTGCCTGAGGGTTTGTTTTGTTCCCTGTCGGGGTTTCCAAGCACGGAGGCCCTGGGGATTGCAGTCTGCAGCTTTTGCTGCTGGCCGGGCAGCCAGGACCGCCCTGGCAGCCCACAGGGCCAGAGGCATGGAGCTGCCTTGCTATCATAGTCACAGGCAGCAACATAATTTTAAGTCCTGAGGGCTTTGGGGCAGAGGAGAAAACTAAGTCAGGGGATTTGCTCAACGCCGGCCACCTCCTCTCTTATCTCTTCCGCATTCTGTTAAACCAACCTGAAGCTGCTCCCAATCTCACCCATGCTGGCTGGACCTCAGTGTCCAGCTCCAGCCAGGCCTCTGCCGCCTGGCAATGCTCCTCTCATCCTGAGAAATGCAGCTAATATACAACGCGGCACCACTGCCATCTCCTCCTTTGGCAGAAGCATGCCCAGCTCCATGCCTGCCCAGCCCAATAACGCCTGAGATGAGCACCAGCTCTGGGGCCTCACAGTGGCCCATTTTCACGTCTGTGACCTCCTTAAGGGAAAGGCCGGTGTCTGACTCATCCCCAAACACTGAGCCTTGAGCACTGTTCCTTGGCACACGGCAAATGCCCAATAATTTCTCGGGGAGCAAACACATGACTGAGTGAGGGGATAAAGGAAATAGGCCCCCTAATTCCTGTCCTGTCATGGGGACTTTATAGAGGTTTAACCTGGATCTGGCTCCCAGGGGGTTGAGGTATTTCATTTGGTGAGGGAAATGTTTAAAAAAACAAAAAGACCAATTCTTTGCCAATACTGAAAAATTAGATTTCACCTGAGAGCCAGATTTGTAGCTTCTCTCCAGACTTGGAATATGTGGTAGCTCAGGGTCCCTGGTGGCCACTGCTTGGAGTCCAGTGTGTGGCCCAGAAGCTGGCCGGGGTGGACACCTCCCAGGGCCCTGCAGTCCCCACCGCTCCCTGCTGTCTCGCATTTCCTTCCTTCCCCTCACAGGCCGCCTGGTCCTGCAGGCATCTAGGCTGGGGTTCTTGCTTAGGGACTGAAAAGTCTCCGCAGGTCCTGTCTGCCCATGAGCACCCTCACATGTCTGACAGTGCCCAGAGGTCCCTTTTATTGAAAGGAGCATCATGTGTCTGAGATCACCACAGGGACAGGTCTGCCACGGGACAGAGTGGGGAGGGAGGACTGGCTGACTCTGCGGTTTGTTGGCCTCCAGAGATGGGAGGCCCCAGCTACAGCTGTGGGGGGTGAACAGAGGAGGCTTGTTTTAGAGACAATGGTCCCTTTCAGGAGCGGGAAGGTGGCCTTTGTTAGGGGGGAGAGATGAGTTCAAGGGGTTCTGACTTATTTTGGCATGTTGGCGTGTTCCTTAGCTGGACGAGAACTTCTGGTGCTCTAGGCAGCTGCGGGGGTGGGGGTGTGTACAGAGAAACCACATCTCAAAACCCAGTGGGTGGGTGAGTCCCGTTCCTTCCGTGGGCGGCAGCCTGAAGTGGGTCACTATGGGTGCTGGACACAGGGAGAGACTGAGGGCTGACCCCGGGTACAGGCACAGGGGCTGTCATTGATTTTCCTTCACAGTGCTGTCAGCACGAGGAGTAACAGGAGGCCTGTGTGGGGATTGTGGGGATCAAAGTCAGAGAACATTAACCTGCCGGTAACTGCGGACCTCACTAGCAACCAGGCCTTTGGAGGCTTCCTGTCCACAGGCAGACCTCCAAGAGAAGGTTGTCGGGCAGCTGCCACCCTGGGCCGAGCCCCGGCGCCAGGCCAGTGGGCAGCACGTCTGTGCGCTTCTCTCATCATGCGTGGTAAGGACGGTGGCAAGACAAGGGTCAGGGCACCTGCACGCTGCTGCTCACACACTTGGCACTCTCTGGTCGCAGGTTGTGTGCACTGCTGGGCCAGCAGGGTAGGTGGAGCCCACAGCTGAGCAGGCTCTGACCTGGCCTGGTGCTCATGGCCCACATGCTGTGGTAAGGATGTGAACCTTCTTGTCTCAGCCTGGACTCTCTGAGAAGCTGCCCTAGGCAGGAATGCCAGTATGAATTTCTGTAGACAGTGAGGGATGCCTCCATGGAGGCCTGGGCAAGCCAGGGGGTAGGGAGGGCAGCCTGAAAGAGGGGTACGCTGGCCACCCATGCAGGGGCCTGGAGCTTAACACCACATGGGACAAGTGCCTGGGATGTTTACACCTGACTCTCACCAGCATTGGCTGGGGGCTGCTCCTGCAGGCCTCAGTGCCACCCCCAGGGTGGGCCTAGGAGACCCGGAAAAGAACCCTCCATGAGGGAGATGTGAGCGCTGGCAGTGGGAGAGCAGCCAGTGTGCTGTGATGGGGGATGAGGTATGGGCATAGGCATAGGCAGCGACAGTGTGCTGTGCACTTTGGCGTGAGTCCCCCGGCCCCCAAGGGCTGCCACAGCGCTACACACAGGGGTGTGCAGAAACACCCACCCCACGTGTGTTTCAGTAGCTCGTCCCAGGAGGAAAGCCAGCAAGCACAATTTCCAAGACAACAAAAACATCAAGCAGAGATAAACTATAAAGAAAGAGAGAATGGTTAGTAGTGGTTAATGGAATGGCTGTTTCAGCATGGACAGTCGGAGGACGTCTCTGCGAGGAGGTAACTCTCTAACTCCAAAACCCAAGATGCTTTTTCTGTTCGAGCATTGACCTAACACAGATCCACCCACCTGCAGGGAGATGCTGACTGCCTCAGAACGAACTCCATTTTAATAAAGTACTGCATGAAAAAGGAACAAACTTGACCTTCCCACCAGCAGGTGTGAGGGTTCCTATGTCCTCACATGCTCAGTAGTACTTGTTATTTTACCCAGTTACTATTTAACAAGCTATTTTAACTTGTTATCTGATGGAGACCACGACGAAGCAGCTCCCTAATGGTGAGTAACAAAGAGCACCTCTACATGTGCCTGTTGGTCTGTAGTTTGATTGTGATGTCTTTGGTACGGTACCAGGGCACTGCTGACTCCAGAGAATGAACTGGGAAGTGTTCCTTCCTCTTCTGTATTTTAAAAGTATTTTGGAAGGGTCATTAATTGTTAATTCTTCAGATGTTCGATAAGATTCATCAGCTTCACAGTTCATCTAAACCGGGGCTTTTCTTTTAGGAAGTGTTGCGTGAGTAATTCAATCTCTTTACTTGCTATAGGTTATTCAGATTTTCTGTTTCTTCTTAAGTCAGTTCTGGTCATCTGTGTCTTTCTAGGAATTGTTCATCTCATTTAGTTTATCTAATTTGTTGGCATACAATTGTCTTTCATATTCCCTTACATCCTTTTTATCTATTTAAGGTCATCAGTGGTATCTTCTCTTTCATTCTGACATTATTAGCTTGAGTCAGGTCTCATTTTTCTTTCCTTAGTCTAGCTAAGGGCTTGTCAATTTGCTAATTGTTTTAAAGGACCAAATTTGTTTCACTGCCTCTATCTTTATTTGTATTCTCTGTACTATTTTTACAATTTCCTACAACCAATCTATAATTATTTCCCAATAAAAGTTTAAAAATCTCTATTGCACAGTTTATATCCTGGAAGCACAGTGTGAGGAGGATGAAGACTTCTGAAATACCTGGGGCAAAGAGACACTAAACCCAGGCAGGGGTAACTTTTTATAATCCAATGAGCTCAGAAGAAAGTGAAAAGTGCTGTCAGGATGGCCAGGCAGGCACAGGGCATCCTGGGATTCCTGGGCAGGGAAGGCGTTGCTGAGAAAGTAACATTGAGGTTGAGATCTGAATGCAGAGAAGGCACTTGAAAATCTGGAAACAGGACACCTGGAGTGATGGGATTGCACATGGCAGCTGGAGCAGCAGACAGCAGTCCAGGCTCCAGGGGTACTGGTGCGGGGCAGGTGGCAGGAGGTGAGCAGCAGGTTTGCCCACCCACAGCATAGTCTGCCCACCCTTGCCATAGTCAGACCTGGGTTTTATTTTTAAGCGTTGCAGGAAGTCATGGCGGGTTTTAAGTAGTGGAAGGGGAGGGTTGATTGTTTTTTAGAAATCACTTTGGATGGAGGGTGGACAAAGCGGATGGGACGAGAACAGAGGAAGGCCCACTGTGGTCCAGGTGAGAGGGGCCGGAGCATCCTACCCAGGAGGTGCTATGCAGAGGGAGGGAAGACCCTTGTTTGGAGACAGAACCACGAGACCTGTCGGTGTGCAGGAAGGAGGCTGGGACCATGTCCGAGTCATACTCTATCTCTAGGACAGCAAAGTGTGCAAAACATATTTTCTAACTTTTTATCTGAAGTAAATTTTTTTTGAGGTACTGGGGATTGAACCTAGAGCCTTTGCACTGGACTATGTCCCTATTATTTTTTGAGAGAAGGTCTTGCTAAGTTGCCCAGGCTGGGCTTGAACTTATATCCCCCTGCCTCACCTTCCGGAGTGCTGGGAGTACCGGTGTGTGCCACCACATCTGGGTTAACTTTTTATTTGAAAGTAATTACAGATTCAGAAGAAATCTCTAATTTAGAAGGCTCTAAGTGGTGGGCTTACACAGCCGAGTGGACAATAACTATATTCTGAGCACAGGCGTCATGGAAGGGGCAGTCTGCGGTGGCCTGGATGGGGGAAAGCAGAACTTAGGTTCAGGTCTCTGCGTTCTAAGATGGCTACAAGAAGAGATACAAGACAGCCAATAGCTATCCAAGAAGAGATATCAGCAGAAAGTTGACATTCATGTCAGGACCCAAGAACATGGCAGGGCTGGGTACATAAACTTGAAGTCATCGGCATCACCGGCCAGGGCGCACCCGGGGAGAGAGATGGGGCGGCCACCGAGGGAAGGGGCTCAGGTGGAGCCTGAGCATACCTACATCTGCCACAGGCCCCAGGTCCCATCTTCCCTTCCACACTCACTCCCCTTTCAGACACCTCTGCTCAGCGATCAGCAGGGCTCCATCAGCCACAGCTGCGTGGCCAGGGACAAGTCACTGGTCGCCTGAGGCTTGGTTTTGTGACTGGCAGGGTGGGGAACATCACTGTGAGGCTGATGTGAGGGTTAAAGGAGGTGGCATGCTAGGCTGTGGCAGACGTATTCCAGGGAAACTGGGTGTTCTGAGAGGTGGTGTGTCCTGGTCGCCCCAGGACTGGAGCACAGACTGACTAATGCGGGAAGCAAGAGAATCTGCCTACCCACAGCAACCTAGGAACTCAGGCCGACACAAGTGCCTCCTGCAAAGAAATTAAAAAAAAAAAAAAAAAAAACCAAGCCCAGCCCCAAGCATGGGTCAAGTCCTCTCTGTCATTGCATAGCAAAGCTCGTTAACTTCTGGGAACAGAGAGAGACAGAGAGAGAGAGAGAGAGAGAGAGAGAGAGAGAGAGAGAGAGAGAGCGAGCAGTTATCAGAATTGGCTCCTGTCAAATCCAGTGGTGCTTTTCATTGTCTTTGGAGTGCTTTGTTCTGTAGAGCAGGGTCCCGGAGAGCCACTGCTTTCTGTACAAGGGGTCGGGGACAGTAGGAAGGGCTGGTGCCAGCCCCAGTAGCAAACATCAGGGCCCAACAGGAATCCAGAAGCTGGGCAGGGTGTTCTGTGCCGGACCATCCAGGCTGCCCCATCCTCAAGGCCTGGATGTTACAGCCCAGAACACGTTACCCTCAAGGTCACTGAGCTGCAGTCTGGAGAGAGGCTCATGTCCTCTGGTTCATCCTGTCGCCCCAAAAAGATCAAACCCTTGTTGCTCAAGCATCTGGGCTGCTAGCTTCCTAGGGCCCGAACATGACCATCAGGTTTGTCCACTTTTCCTTTGGTGACAGTGAGTATAGCAGATACTCAAAAGACTTCAAATGAATTTCCTTTAAAAAAATATACTAAAGCCAGGCACAGTAGTGTGTCCCTGTAATCCTACCACTCTGGGAGGCCGAAGCAGGAAGATTATAAATTGGAGCCCAACCTGGGCAACTTAGTGAGACCCTGCTAAAGTGAGTCAGACTTGGTTTCTGTTACCGGGAGTCTAAGAATCATAACAGGTGATCCACCTGCCATCTCTACTTTACAGGGGGCAGAGAAACATTCTCCACGAAGGCAGCTAAGTTACCCAAGGCCACAGCCTAAAGCAGAAGCTGGGGCTCTGGGACTGGGGATCTCAAAGGCCTTCTACTTTAAAATGAGAATGATCATATCTACTTAGCAGTACTTATGCTATCACTAAGAACAACAGGTAAAGCTATGAGGGCTGGGGGCAGAGCCCTTGCGAAGAGCCAGCCGTGGTGCGAAGCTCTTCCTGTTTACACCTGACCCTCAGAGCGCTGTACCAGGGTGAGTGCTCTGACGGCCCTGCTTTGTACATGAAGAACATAGAGGTCAGGTGAGTTGCTGTGGTCAGAAGTTCTAAGGGGTGAGCTTTGAGCCCGGGCACTTCTGCTTCTCACGCCCGGGTGCTTAGACCTACATGTGATTGCACATACTACATTACGTGTGCACGTACCAGGTCTACATGGCAGCCCGTGTATGACGTGCTGGGCACTGTGGCCGGAACAGGGCAAGAACTGAACGCATGGTCACTGTTTTTGTTTTTGATGCATTTTAAAAATTAGTAATTTCAGGGAAGAATAGACACTATACGTACGTGGTAGTTTCTGCTATTTCTTTCTTTCTTTCTTTTGTCTTTTTGAGACAAGGTCTCACTGTGCAGTTCAGGCTGGATTTGAGCTCATTTTGTAGCCCAGGCTGGTCTCGAACTCTTAACGATACTCCTGCCTCAGCCTCCTAAGCGCTGGGATTACAGGCGTGCGCTACCACTCCCGGCAGTACATGGTAGTTTAAAAGGTGCACAAGAGCACCTATCCATCCCTGCCCCATCTCCTCCTCAGCCAGTCTCAGCTCACAGCACCCTCTGTTCCCAGATTCTGGTCCCTCTTGGACACAGTTATGAGGAACGTGGAGCACACCATGGTACACACAGTGTGGCTGGCTGTGGGCGCTCACGGTCTTTTGTGTCCGATTTTAAAGTGGCAAGAAAGGAAAACACCAGTGCTTTCTCTCCTTTTAAATCTATCAGGTATACAGAAGAAAAGAACATTGAGCATTTGCTGGGCGTGCACCCCACGACCCGGGGAAGCAGGCCCTGAGGTGTGTGCCAGGCCCTGGGCCAGGCTGCGGGGTGTGGGCTTGGCCCCACAACTTGCTCTGTGGGACCTTGGCCACTCCAGGGCCTCTTCCCAGCCCCATGTGCAGAATGAGAACACTCATTTTGGTGATCCCAGGGCCTTGTGTCTGCTGTAATAAGCTGTAAGGGGGACCCAAAGGGGGGGACTGGTTCCCCCAAGAAAACCCCACAGAGCAAGGACCCAGGAAGAACGCAGGAGAGATGCTCTGGAGGTCTGAGGCTCCGGACTACTGTGCCCGGTGAAGGACAGGTAGCCGACAGCATCTCTTCTCCCTGTGACCGCACCCTTCGCACAGACCCTTCACAGGGCCCCAGACTGCCGTGTGGGGCAGAGAAACGTGTCAAGTATGCAGTGAAGAGCCGGGCCAGGGGCCTCCACTTACAGCTATGCTCCTGTTGACCAGGCAGCCCAGCTCCCCGCACGTGGTGGTGTCGCGGACATCCACATCATGGGGCGACACCTGGAGCTTCGTGTTGTTCAGGTCAAAGAACTCAACTTCCGTGAGGCCCACGCGCGACGGGCTGCCCCAGTTGGACAGGATCTCCATGGTCACGTACACGGCATCTTCGGTCTCCCCTACGCTCAACCTCCATTTATCCTTCAAGGAGAGAAAAAGAACACCTAGGACGATGCTACCACAGGCCGCAGCTCAGCTCGCCCACTGCTGGGGGCGTTCCCTGAGTTACTTCGCCTCCCAGGGAAACAGCTCCTCCATCTCCACCTGATACCTACGGCTATTGTACAGATGATCCGAGATCCTACTTTAAAATAGAGTAATTGGCCAGGCCCGGTGCTGTATGCCTGTAATTCCAGCACTCTGGGAGGCTGAGGCAGGAGGACTGAGAGTGTGAGGTCATTCTGGGCAACTTAGTATAGAGACTCTGTTTCAAAATAAAAAAAAAAAATGGGCTAAGGATGTAGCTCCCTGTGAAGGCCCTGGGTTGACCAGCACCACCAAATAAATACTTAAGTATAGTGGCTGTGTACCCAGCCCTTAGGATTATGTTTGAGGGTTTTCAAATAAATAAAAACATTTACATAGCATCAGACTTCCTGACCATGCCCTTTGCCCCCCACCGGGCAGGGCTCACTCCCCAGAACCGCGCCAGGCCACCTGTTGAAGGGGGAGCTCTGACCGGTGTGTGGTGCCCTCGCAAGTTCACCGGTTGAAGCCTTAGCCCCCAGTACTGCAGATTGTGACTGCATTTGAAGACGGAGCCTGGAAAGAGGTGATTAAATGGAAACAAGGGCAGGCCATCATCCAGCCTGCCTGGCGTCCCTCGGAGAAGACAGACTCTGAGCACAGAAGGACACCAGGGACAGTGAGCGGACACAGTGGACAACGGCCGCCAACATGCTCAGAAGCGGAGCCCCAGAAACCACCCTGGCCTTGGACTTGAGTCTCTGACATTGGCAGGAAACAGACTTGCGTTGCTTAAGCCTCTGGGCTGTGGTGCTTTGTTATGGCGGCCTGGGATCAGATGAGCGCCATCGCTTGGCAACCAAGGCTTCGACCAGTTGCCTGGATTGGTCACTTGACGCCTGGGCTGGCCAGGGAAGGTGAGATGCCACCATTTACGTGACAATCCTGGCAGGATGGCTGAGCAGTGGATGACAAGGGGGAGGAGCCCCTAGGGCACTGTGGACCCTCTCCGCGCGCCTGCCTCCTTCCGATTCTCCCCTTCATTGATTTTAATGCCTGCCTCCTTCCCGGGCAGGCTGTCTGGTGTGAGAGTGCGTGAGTGCCATTCGTAAATGGCTGCCCTGCAGAATGGCTTCCTTGAGGCCCCGGGGCCCGACTGCAGCTCTGGTCACCATGGATCAGTCACTCATAAAACGGTGCTTTCCCCGAGCGCACGTGCCCTCTGCTAATTAGCACTGTAATCTGCAATGCCTCTGTGAGCAGGGAGTCGAGCAAATGAACAGCAACTGTTCCCCACTTATTTTTTTTAATTAATAGCCAGTGAGATGTGCTATCGCTCCCAGCATGTGTTTGGATGAGCCCTGATTGCCACAAGATGCAGATGGGATAGCGATGGGGTGGGGGCAGTCGGAGGCTGTTTTCATTAGCATGGCTGTGGGAACCCTCTGCTTTCTCCCTATGCTGTTTCACCCCACACAGGGCCCCAGCCAGGCCCTCGGCTGCCCTGGGCTGAGTACCAGCCTTGCAGGATGCTGATAAACCAAATGAGGCTGCTTGCTTTGTGGGATTGGCAGGTTCTTGAGCTTGTGTTTGTGACAGTGTTCCAGGGCCAGGTGCGCGGTCTGGGAGGAGAAAGAGGAGAGCTGTTGGCTTTGCCTGTTGGAGGTAGGAAGGTAGGAGGGCCAGGCGACAGGAGGGCCAGGTGGCAGGAGGGCTCTCTTGCAGGGGGCCTGCTGGATCTCTTGCCCAAGGCCAATCTGAAATGTGCAATTCCCAAGCTGAGTTTCTAACTGAAGAAGCTGTGGGGTCTCTTAACTTAGGACTGTAACCATGTGTCACTGTTGGAACTAGTGGGCTCCTCTGCTTTCTGTGTGGCCTCATTCTGGGACCTGGAAATTCCTAATCCCTGGCACTCACTGGCTTTGTCTTACTGAGGCCACTGGACGTTCCTTTGGGGCAGTCGCCCCCTCTCTTTCCTTAGCAATAAGGCATAAGGGGACTGATCCTTTCCCATCGGACAAGTCTAAGTAATCAGTGTGTGTGTGTGTGTGTGTGTGTGTGTGTGCGTGCGTGCGTGCGCACTTGCCCCTGGGCCACTAGGCAGGAATGGCTCAGTGCTGGGCATGGCCCCAGCTTAGGGCAGTGTCAGCTTCATATGAGTGGCATGTCCTTCGCTCTCCAGCACTTTAGGGACCACAGGGAGAGAGCAGAGCTGGGACTGGCATTGTAAGGGACAGATCTCAGGCTGCAGCTGACACTGGAGGTCAAGTGAAGAGACACGGTATTGTGCTGCTGTATCTGGACCCACCTGGCCTCACACAAGACATTTGTAACAACAGGAATCTGCACTTTTCTTGGTTGGATCAATCGTTTTGCTCTGGATTTTCTGTCTCTTACAGCATAAAGAAACTTCATCAATATGGGCTCTTTTAGTGTGGCTGAGGTTCCACCACACTCAGGATGTTCGAAGTGAGAAAGCAACTCTTCTGTCCTTGGAGGAGAAAAGCTGTGGCTCTTCTCCAAGATGAACTTTCAACTGGCTCCTCCTTGCTGCACACCAGGCACTGGGCAGCATGCCCTTCCTGCTTTGTGCTGTCTGGGCCTGGCATGAGGATGCCTGACCATGTGTGGCAGTCACAGACTCTCGGGGCCAGAGCCTAGGAGGCTGGCAGGAGGCCCCATGAAGTCTAAATGGTGGCACCAGATTCAGCGCAGGGACTCCAGTCCAGGCCAGCACAGACCCTTGGTTCCTGCTATGTCACTTTATACATGGCTTTGAGAGTGTATTAGGTCCTCCTTGGCAAATAATAAAAATCTTCAGATGTAGATTTTAGGTAAAGCTGGGGCACGAAGGGTGACCCCTTTGGGCACAAAAGAAGAACCCTAACAATGCTGCACGGCCCCTGGGCACCACACGCTCCCATAGCTGGGTCTGTGCATAGTCACTGCCATCGTAGCGGACTCCATAAAGACTAACATCATCTCTATAGTTACCTTTATATAACTTTACATTTTCTAATTCTCATAATGATGATTTCTGTCCTTTAAAGTTGATACATCGTCACACGCTTCTGATGAGCGGAGCTCCATTATGAAGAGACATTTAGATTATTTCCATGGATTTCCCTTCATTTTCCAACAATTCCACCACACACACCTCTGGGCCTACAGCTTCTCGCTTCTGTGATTTCCTGAGGATGGCTCAGTTCTGTTTCCGAGGCTCTTCCTGAGGCCAGCAGAGTCCAGCTATTCTTGTTTTAGTGTGTCATCCAGGGTGCAGCTGCCACCAAGGTACAGCAGCCTAGTTTTAAAGTAACCTTGCCAGCTCTAGGGGCCACCATTGAAAAATCACTGGTTCACACAGGTAGCAAACAGGATGTTAAGGCTGCTCTAATTTGCATTTCTTGATTAGTAGCAATGTTGAGTGTTTTCCTATTTGCTACTTCTATTTCCTCAGGCGTGGACAGACTTCTCTCCAGAAACTCACAGCCCACACCTTTCTTTCTCTGCTTCCCTTGCTCTAATGCGCATGTGCCTATGTCCTGGGGAGGAGGGGAGGTAGAGACCAGGGCAAAAAGACACTATGCTGACCACTGTAGGAGCAACCCCAACCACTGGACCTGACTGCTCTGAAGGGCCCCTCCCACCTCATCTTTGGGGGAAGGATGAACGCACGTCTGGTGGTCTTCATGTCTGGTTCTCACCTCTGTGTCCAGCACTCTCTCCTTGCTCGGGGCTGCAACCTCTTTGGGATGAGCAGAGTCACCCTTGATGGCCTGAGGGGCTTCCAGGAACTTCTGCTGTTGTCTGAAATAGGATTTTACCTTAACAGGCAGCAAATGACACACTAAAGAGAACATGCTCCCACTGAAGATACCGCACTGGCTGTGTCCCTCAGGGAGGAGGAACAGTCTGGGGAGCACGTCTGTACCCCACAGGCAGCAGGACGGTGGCTTCTCCCTAGGTCATACAGTTAGTGGTGGGATCAGAGCCCACTGCAACAGCGCGGCTGGAGGCCAGATAGGTAGCTGACCTCCCCAAGCTGATGGACAGCTTGTGATGAGTCCTGGGCAGGGGTTGGCCAAACCGAGGCCGGTGGGTCAAATCCAGCCAATGGCCTTTTTGCACATGACTGGCTAAGGATGGCGTTTATGTTAAAACTAACAAATAAACAGTGGGCAAGCCTACTGCTTGCCAGCTTGGTCGGCCTTTACAGAGACACTCTGCAGACACTGCTCCAGATACTGGCTCTGATCCACTTGTTGTGGAGGACAGGCCCAGTAGGGGGCCCAGCCACGCCCCATTGTGCTGTGTAAGGAAGAGAAGACAACACTCCCCCAACCCCCCGCACCCCCGCCACACACACCTGGAAGCACAGAGGATCTCAGGGAGGAGGAAGGCAGTACCTGCCAGAAGAGCTCCAGATGCACAGAGCCCTCCACGTCCAGGGCACCCCAGGGCCCTGATTTATGGCCATAGGGATACAGAGCTATGGTTTTCATCTAGGGTCTACAGACACTTGGTGAAGGGCTGGCTCTGCCTTGGACCTATCTGATTTTTTGACAATTTATAAACAGGCGCTTCCTCTGGGTAGAAGTGGCTCTGGAGGGCTTATGGCTTAGGAAATGAATTCCTCCTTCATCCAGAGAGAGAGCCTCTTTTGGGGACTAACATGGTCTCAGGTCAGGGCTACTCTGTGACTAGCATGCAGACTGGATTTCAGACTTTGGCCAGGCACTTTGTGCAGCCTACAACAGGTACAACCGTATATGACAACCCTGTGAGAGTTCCTATGTGGCATGACATATAGCTGGTACATCCCTCTGATGATCTATTTTTGACAATAAGGTCTTTATTTTGATAAAAATAAACACACACACACACACAGCTTGCCAATCGAGTCTCCGGTGCTGCATGTTCATGGGCCAGAATGGTGCATAAGAATAAACTTTAAGATAGAAAATGAGTCTCCAAAGATGTGGCTTTGGGTCACCCTTGTCCCCAGGTCAGCTGAGGAGCAAGGTTATTGCCCCAAGCTGCGAAGGCTGCTCCAGAGGAGACCTGGAGGAGTTTGTGACCAAACTGAACCAGCCAGGAGCATTTCCCTGAGAGAACTCAAGCCACTTTTGTGCTCTTGGGCCAGAGGGGACGAGGGAAAGTGCAGTCTAAAGCTACAGGAACATCGGAAAAGCAAAGAGCAGCCTCAGTGAGGAAGGTACTCATGGCTGCACTGTGAGGGGCTTTCTGGCGTGGACTCTGAACCCGCCATGGTCAGTACCTGATTCCTGGGAGGCCACTTCTGGGGCTGGTTTGGCGGATGGCTTGGTCTGGCCCTGCTGTCCCGGGCGGTCCTGACGTTGCGGTCACCATGCCTGTGGAAAGCGACTGAAGATGGAAGAGCTTGTTAGACAGAGGTGTGTGGAACCCTCCCGGCCCGAGACACTGCGTGGTCATGGTCAAAGCCACACCCTCGCCAGGCTACCAGCCTGGACATGGGGGACAGGAACAGGGCTCTGGGGTGACAGTGTTGGCCTGGGCTGACCAGGTCCAGAACCCCTTGCTGAGTCTCAGTCTCTTACGAGCTGCGAGCTCCAGTGAGACCACCTGTCTCACATTCAAGCCTTTCACCGTCTCAAGGGAACCCTCATCCTGCTTGCAGCAAAACTGGACTCTGCAGAGAATTCCAGGAGCATCCCTGAGCACCCTGGGTTTAGGCCCACCGGCCCCTTTCCCTTCTCTATCATTACCATGGAAACTGGGAGTGCGCCCCCTGCAGGTCAGGGATCTTGCAGGTGGGGTGCGCTGAGCTGCAAGTCTATCTGAAATGCACCTCATGACGGGGTAAGACGACCGGTATCTGACAGGACAGGTGAGGACAGCACAGGAAGAAATCCACTTGGGTTTCTGGGGTCTGTTCTGCCCACCTCCGACCCTATTTCAGCCCCCCTCCATTCCTACCTTGAAGTTTTTCTGTTCCTTCCACCTGGAATACTGTTCCCTGCAGGCCCTTCCCACAGGCAGGGCTCAGCTCAAATGGGGTGTGCTTTCCAGGCACCACCAGCGCCAGCCCACAACCCAGCACGCTCGTGCCCATCAGCAGATTTGGCTTTCTTTCTGCTTATTTCTATTTTTATTTGTGGTTGCCTGTAAGCTCCCTGAGGCCAGGGTTTATCTGCCTCAGTCACTTCATATCTTGAGTGTACAGCATAGACTCCCACACATCTAACAAAGGTATTTCCTTGGTGCTTTAATAATTCGTGTCCTTACTTGCCAGGGTCACCTTTGTTGATACACATGACTTGGATAGACACAGATACCACTTGTTTATTTCTGATCCTAAGACTCATTTTTGGTGTTGTCTCCTCAGGAAACTGAAACAGGAAATCTGGGCCAGCAAGCCTCGGGGATTCTAGCTTTAACTTGTCAGTTTGGCCATGCCACTGCAGCCCCAGTTTTCCCACCTGTGAAATGGGCACAAGGCCCTGGGTGTCAGGCTGCAGATGGGACCTGGCAGGAGCCTGGGAAGCAAAGTGTCCAGAGATTACCGGGGGCTACGGGCACACAGGGGGCTTTGGTTGGACCCAGCCTCCCACTCACCTCCAGGATTTCCTCCTTGGCCTTCAGCAGACTGGTCCAAGGCTTGGCTGGTGGCCCCTCTACACCCTGGAAAGATGTCATCACGTGATGTGAGGTGGGAACAAGGCACCCCTGGGTACTCAAAGTGCATCACTGGGCACAGAAAGGAGCAGGAACCTTTTCCAAAACTCACAGACGCAGACGCAAGTACTGGGGCAAACGACAGAGCTCCAGGAAAAGCACCAACAGGTGCCGCAAAGGGCAGCTGGAGACCAAGTCTGGGGAGCAACTGGCAGTGTGCACAGATCCTGGGGTTGCAGCCAGGCAGAACCTGGCCACTTGGGAAGCAGCATCTGAGAAGGCCACCTTGCTCCTGTGGGTGCCAGTGGTCACATCTCTAAAACAGAGTGGTGACACCAGCCTGCCTATTTCGGAGTTGCTGTGAGCACTGAGTGGGGTAAGTGAAGAGGTCTCAGCAGGCGAGGCAGAAACCCGAGTTCTCTCTTTTTTTGTCTTTTTGAGACAGTGTCTCAATATGCAGTCCAGGCTGGCCTTGAACTCACTTTGCAGCCTAGGCTGGTCTCAAACCTGCCTCAGCCTCCCGAGTGCTGGATTACAGGCATGTGCCACCACGCCTGGCACAAACCAGGCTTCCGAGGAAAGACGTTACCCACGCTGGGAAGGTCCAAGGCCACTAGCTCCCTGACGCCTCTGCCCCACCCCATCATTGGTCTTCCTGTTTGTTGCTGAAGGCCAAAGGCAGCAGGTGCAAATGAATACCTGTAGGCTCAGAGACTGTCACAAACAAGTGAAGCCGCCAAGGGTAGGAGAGCAGGGAGCCAAGAGGACTATGGGAGCTGCAGGGCTCCTGCTCTGGGGACTGAGATGCAGCAAAGCCATGGTTTGCCATTGGCCTCACTCTTTCACTGATCCAGCAATTTACAGCGCGCTCTAAAGTACCCAGAGTTTGCAGAGCAATTAGCCACAATGGGGTCACATCAGCACTGAGCTGAGGCTTTCAGAAGTAAACAAAAACCAGACAAGCAGGTGGGAGAAGCAGAACCTTGACAGGGCAATAACTGTCTACAAACAGGGGAAAAGCAGATGAGGCTGAGGGTCAGGGTCCATGCTTGCTCCTCTACCCCTCGCTGCTCAGCCCCTGCAGGGTCCCTGGGAGGCCCCAGCTTCCTTCTTGGCCCAGTGCCTGGCCTGTGCACACACCTGCAGCGGCCTGGCAGGTGGCTCAGCCTTCTTGGCGAGGATCGCCTTCTGCAGGGCAGCGTTTTCCACCTGGATGGCTCGGAGCACAGCCAAAGCTTCTTCCTCTCGGTCCTCAGCAGTGCACACAGGTTTGCGGGGTGCTGACAGGGGTCTTTCTCTGCGGCTGCCAGGTCCTGGGGAAGGAAAACAGGAGGTGCTCCTTGGGAGGGCCACTCGAAATCCTTTAGCTCCAGCGGAGGAGCATTCCATATGACAAGTGGCCAGGACACTCCAAAAGTGTCAAGGTCACAAACGGTAAGGCCTGAGGACAGCTGCAGATGACAGCAGCCCAGGAAGACATGCCAAGTGGGTTCAGAGGGGGCCCTGGGACTGGGTGCGGGGAAATATGCTGTGAAGAACGTGACTGAGGCAAGAGGAGACACAAGTACAGCCTGTGTCTTAGAAAAGAGTATGGTAACGCTAAATAGCCTCAATTTCCTAAGCAGATAGCGGTCATGTACACCGAACACCCTCTTCATAGGAGACACATATCGCAGTCTTTAGGGGGAAAGGGCAAGGATGTCACAACTGACAAATAGTTAAAAATGCATGATTTATAAATAAAATAGCCAGTATATACAAAACACCAGAATCTGAGGATGTGAAGTGCTTTGCAGGAAATGGTACCAGGTACACAGGTAACTTACGGACATTCTCTCGCACACTTCAGATCATCTCTAGACTGCCTATGACACCCAATACAAGGCAAATGCTATGGAACAGTTGTTTAGGCATCTGGGCGGGGGAAGGGATCCAGGAAGCAGCGCTCCTGGAAGCCAAGGACAGCTATGCATCTGCAGGTCGGTGCCAGGCCTGCTGAGAAGCTTTGCTGGCGTTAGCAGACCACTGGCTGCTGATGATCAAAGATCCTGGCTGCGGCACTTCACTCTCCTGCTCCGCTCTTGTCAGAGTGCTCCACTGGAATGAGAGTTCAAGTAGCAACATCCAAAATGGCATGGGACGCGCAGGGACTGGGAAAATTAATATTGTTTAAATGTCTGCACTACCCAAGCCATCTTCAGGTTCAACAGAATTCCCAGCGAAATGCCAATGACATTCTTCACAAAAATGGGGGAGGAAGGCACAAAATTCATATGGAATCTCAAGAGACCCTAAACAGCTGGAATTATTCTGAGCAGAAAAAACAGAGCTGGAAGGATCACAATATCCACCCTCAAAACATCATACAAAGCTACAGTAACCAAAGCAGCACAGCAGTGGCATGAAAACCAACACAAAGATCAATGGAGCAGGATAGAAAAACCTAGAAATGAACACCTGCACTGACAGCCCATTGTCTGACAAAAGTGCCAAGAACGTACAATGAAGAAAGGGCAATTTCCTCAATAAATGGTGCTGGGGACACTGGCTGTACATATGCAAAGGATGTACCACCTCTCCCCAGATACAGAAACCAACTCACAATGCACCAAGGACCTGAAACTACGAAACCACTGGGATAAAATACAGGGAAAACCCTTTCAGAACAGTGGGATAGGCAAGGATCTGTACATAAGACCTCCAAGCACAGGCAACAAAAGCAAACCTAAACCAACAGAGTGATGGTACACTAAGAAGTGTCAGTACCAAAAAGCAAATAATCATCAGTAGAGAGACAACCTACAGAGTAGGAGAACATGTTTTTCACACTAGCCACCTGAGAAGAGGTTAACATCTAGAACATATAAGGAATTCAAACAACACAATAAGAAAAAAAAATCTGCTTAAAATAAGTAAAAGACCTGAACAGACTTTTCTCAAAAGATCTACAAGTAGTTAACAAGTGTGAGAAAAAATGTTCACATCATGGATCACTGAGCATGCAAACAGAAAACACAATGAGATATCATCTCGCCCCAGTCAGAATGGCTATTGGCAAAAAGACAACAAATTAACAAATGCTGGCATGGAGCTGGAGACAGGAGAGCTCTGACACGTTACTGGTGGGGATGTACATCAGCACAGCGATTACGGAAAACGGTGTGGAGTTCCTCGGGACGCTGAAAATACAGCTACATACTACACGATCCAGCAGCACAATGACGGGGAATGCAGCCAGAGGAAACGAAATCAGTATGTCAAAGAGACACCTACATGCTCATGTTTACTGCAGCACTCCTCACTGGAGCCGGGGTGTGGAATCAACTGAGGGATCTGCTGACACATCAATGCATAAAAACATGCGATCTATATACACAATGGAATATTACTTGGCAATAAACAGGACGAGAGGCTGGCATTTGCAGCAAAAGGATGCATAGGAGGACATTATGATAAGTGTGATAAGCCAGGCGTAAAAATACTACATGCCCTCATTCATTTGTGGAGCTAAAAAAAAGAGTTGATCACGCAGGAGCTGAGAGTAGAACAGAGGCCCACGAGAAGCTGGGAAGGCAATGAAGGAGGGGAGACAGAGAAATCGGTAATGATTAATACATACAGTGAGATGGGAGATTTAGTTTTAATGTCGTGTAGCATGGTAACCAAAGTCTATAATTTTTTACACATTTCAATATAACTAAAGACAGACATTGAAGGTTCCCCACATATAGAAATGGTCGTATCTGCGGAAACGGAAATGCTCTCACCACCGATTTGATGGTTGTGCATTATGTGCTCTGCTGAGCTGTCACAGTGCAATGCATAAGCAATATGCATACGTCAATTACCTAAACTCAGTCGCCACAGGCAATGGCGTTGGCAGCTTCTGGGTGTTTCTGTACATTTCCAGGGCAGGAAATACACTGAAGCTCTCCTGAGTTGACTTCCAGATAAGGCAGGACTATTTCTTTTTTTTTTTTTTTGCAGTACTAGGGATTGGACCCAGGGGTCTTCACACTAAGCAGCACCCCCACCTTTTTTACTTTTTATTTTCAGACAGGGTTTTGCTAAGTTGTTAAGTCGCTCACTGAATTTGTGATCCCCCTGTCTCGGCCTCCTAGAATGCTAGGACTACACATGTGCCACTACACCTGATGGCAGGGACTGTCTTAATGGGGACTCTGGGCTCTTCTGGAGCGTTAACTCATGGGAGAGAATGGCCGTTTCTGCCAGGTGGGCAGGAGGCGGGTGCAAAGACAAACGCCCCAGGACAGAGCAGGTGCCGAGACACATGAATACCAGGGCTGCATGGTTTGGAACAAGGCGCCAAAGCCAACCCTCCCCACTTGCCATCTAGGCTTGTGATCCTCGTGGTACCAAGTGCCTTTCCTTCTCTCCTTTTGGAGAACGTGGTACCTATGTGGAATCCTATGGTCAGAAGGGTGGTAAGGACCACACTGGGATCTTCCTCTTCAGTGTGAAAGGGCCAGGTCCCTGCATTAGCTGGGGGGACAGAGACAGCAGGGAAGGAAAGTACAGCTGTTGTCTTAAGCTTCACCAGGGCTGGAGCCAGAAACCCCTGAAGTACAAACACCTCAGAGCAGCTGAGGTAGAAATGGGTAACGGGCCAGGAAAGGCAGCCTTGCCTCTCAACTAGCGCCACACTGTGCTGCTCTGGGCACAAGGACACAGGAGTGGGCAGGACAGGCGCACCCACACTCTCACTACCTCCACAGCCACGGGGTGACTGGCACGTGCTTGGGGCAAAGGGCTGCAGATGGGGGGCGCACATGGGCAGGGAAGAGGAGCCACAGGCAGTGAGTCCTTTGAACACACATATGGGAGGCTGTTCTAGGCCAAGGGCATAGCAGGTGCCAAGGCCTTGAGGTAGGCAGTGCTTAGCATGCCGAGGAGTGGCCAAGGGGCAGGAATGGGGGAACAAGGGTTAGAAGGGTCAGCAACCAGGTGGACAGCTTGCAGGCTGGCGTTTAATAGGGCTCTGCAGGCCTCAGTTACTGTACGAGGTCACCTTCTCCCTGGGACCTAGATCATAACTTTTGTCAAATCAGTGGACAATAAGCAACTTAAATCTCAAACCTTGTAAATCTCAGTATTTGTGAATATCACTACAGCATTGTAGTGGATTGATAAACTGGTGACCAACTTGTAACACCCAGCTGAGCTGCGTAAGCATGGTGCCGGGTGTGGGAGGCCCACCTGGGGACTGTGGCCAGCAGCATATAAGGCAGGACTGGAGGAGGCGGTGGCGGCTGTTGGGAACTGGTAGAAGCTGTAAGGAGCTGTTGGTTCTGTTGGAGGAGCTCAGCAAGCTGGCTTTCCTGATGAACTCGGCTGTTTTCATCCTCCGAGGGGCTCGGGACCTCGCTGGTGCTGAGGATGGCTTTGGTTCTCTTTGGGGGAGCTCTGCTCCTCACTCTGAGCATTGCTTCCTGGCTCCGGAGGGGAAGATGGTGCATAGCTCAGTCTGGAGAAGCTTGCTGCGTTGGCTTCCCTGATGGGAACTCGGCCATCTTGATCATTAGAGGAGCTTGGGACCTCACTGTTGCTGAGGATGGCTGTGGTATCTTTCGGGGGAGCTCTGGCTCTTCTGAGTGTTGCTTCTTGGCTCCAGTGCAGACCCCTCAGCCTGCTAGCACAGATCCTTCATCCCACCGGCATAGACTGTCTAGATTCCACCACTGACCTCTGGACCCTCCCAGCGCAGATCCGTGAAATAGGCCTGTATGAGATATTGTTATGGGCTCTGGGCCTCCAGCTGGATTTGTGGGAGGCATTGTTATGAGCTCTCGGTCCTCAGCTGGACTCATGCAGGACATTTCTGTGGGATCCAGGCTCTCAGCTGGGTTCCTTGGTCTTAGTGTGTGGACAGATTTCCTGCACTCTCTGGTATATTGTTTTTTGGGTGACTTATAAATAATCATATGAAGTATGTGTCCTGTATATTATATTGTGCTTCCCTTGCAAAAATATCCCCCAAACCAAAACAAACACAGTGTGTGAATCTGTAGTAAAGCGCAGCTAAAAACCCAGGCCCCCTTCAGACATCTGCATACGTAGAGATTAAGATCATGAACAAAGCCAGACAAACAACCATGCCAGTCAAACATGCCAGTCAGCACCCAGATGTTTGGCGGTGCAAACCCCAGGGCTGGTGGGTGGTCAGCCAGAGCCAGGACAGCGGACTCAAAGACTCAAGAGCGCCCTCTTCCTTTCTCACACAGAAGGCTTATAAAATCAGTCCTAAAAGAGCTATGTAGTGAACGTTCGCTTTTCAGCAGCAGTCCACAAACAAGACTCTTCCTCTAGTGCTCGTGGGTTGTGCTGGGTTGGAACAATTGCTACCTGGGCATCTAGAAGCCCACAGCCTGGCTTCCAGCAGAGGAGGCGCTCCGTCTTTGCCCAGCCAGACCTATGTTCACCTCTTCTCGGAAAATGATCCCCAGGAAGGCAATTTCCATTTGCATGGACCTTTTTGCCCCTGAGCATCACTCATGTAGGACAGAAAGCGCCTCTGCAACATGACCATCAGGAGCTGCCTGTGTGCCCTTTGAGTCGTATTATGCTAAGAAGACGCGTTTAAAAATTAAATCACCCTTTGTCCAAGTGAAGGTCAACTCCACAGCACCAGTCCCAGCTTTCCCTACTCCAGGCTTCCCAGAAATGCCTGCACATTCCCGCCGACTGGCGCGCATTTCCTGCTCTGTCCCGTGGCCGCACCCAGTAACCACCTTCTAACTCTCTTTGATGTCCTCATCACTCAAATGGGCGAACACTGGACTGGATGCCGCAGGACGGTGGATTTATTCTCATCACAGAGCCAGAGAATGGTGAATTTATTCACTCCGTAAATCCGTACCACCAGCAAAAGCCAAATTGCACATTTTAATTTATCCCAAACTGCTCTTTTCTGGTGGAGAACCATCCCTCTTCCTATCACCCTACCTTCTCTTTGCTTCCCTGGTGCTTGGCTTTCTTCTCTCTTACAGACAAATGGTGTACCAATTTGGGAGACTGACTGTGAATGCACCACATGTCACCGGATGCGGGGCCACAAAGCTGTCAGGTGGCTCGCTGGCCAGGTGACCTGCTCCCCCTCACCAGCTGTGACTCAAAAAGCTGCAGTTCAGAGTCTGCAAAATTACTGCTTCCTACAAGCAAGAGGCCTGGAAGGAGTTCCCCTCGGCAGCCATACTCAAGGACCACAGGAAAGCTGAGAACAAGGGGCCCTGTATTGATCTGTAGCCAGCAGCCCACCGGCAGAAACCTGCCTTTGGGTATGTACTGTGAAACTTTTATATATATATTTTTAAAAGTTAGAAATAGATGCCGAGCCTTTGGGCAGAGGAGTAGTGGGGATTGAACCCATAGCCGTCCCACTGAGCCTCACACACTCCCTTTTAAATTTTGAGCACTCCCTAACTTGCCAAATTGCCCACGCTGGGCTCAAACTTGTGATCCTCCTGCCTCAGCCTCCACCAAGCTTTTAAAAAGGAGGATATCCATTGGAAATTGAGACTCTTAAAGAGCCATATGGCAGCCAGATATGTAGCTCAGCAGCACAGCGCCAGCCTGGGAAGCGTGGGGTCATGTGTTTGATTCCCAGCACCAAAAAAAAAAAAAAAAAAGCCATATGGCCTGGCTAGTCTGGACTGGCACGATGACGTGACAACCACTGTCTCACTATAGGCCACATGGCAGTGCAATTCTCCAGCACTTCCCACCATGAAATGCAATCTATCACTCTAGCCTGACTTGCTCTGGTGACCTTTCTGGACCGCAAGACACTGGCCACCACGATCAAGCAGTCTACAGCAACACTCCCACAGTGGCTTGTCCTCCCTGACTGCCCTGATGCCCTATGTTGGGTAATAAGATATGCAGAGCAGAGAGGAGCCATCCAGCCTCACCACTGCTAGCTCACTCCAAAACTGTGCCCCGCAGATGCACGTGTAGTAAGCAAAGGGCTTCAGTCTGAAGTTGCTTTGTTTTGGGTGGGCTGTGAGGCAGTAATAGTTAGCTGACAGGCCTGGCTCATCGAGGCTGCGTTCCTGTCATCTCCAACGCTTGGAGGTACCTTGCTGGGGCAGGTGTTGTCTGCAGCCCTAACATTCATCCTCCAGCTGCTGTCTCGAGCCTAGGAACACACCTGATTCTCAAGGAAGGCAACCAAAGCCTCCAGCCTAGAGGACATGTTCTTCCTCCCAGACGGTACCGCCCTTTACTCCACACCTGCCTCGGGAGCAAGGACCCCACTAACTTGAACAGCATCTTCTTTGAAAGCACTAATGGGACAATCTGGTTTAAGAAGCAAACACTAGGGACAGCTGGTAATCGGATTTTTACCACGTGGACCCTGCGATATGCATTTTCTTACATCAGTGCAGGCTTCTTTGCCACGGTGGCCAGAAAGCTCCTGATCACAACTGTTACTACCTTAGGGAAATGACCTGTGTGGTTGATTCTGACACAGAATCAATCAAAAGCAGTGGCTTTTGTCCTTCTGGCACAGTGACCTTCACAGCACCATGACCTTCACAGCATCCACAGTTTCCCAGGGTCCCCTTGACCACAGAGGCTGGAGATTGGCTCAGAGGACACAGGTTTTTGGACTCACGGTGGACCATTAGGGAAGGAATGGTTTCTTTTCCCCTGGCCAGTAAAGCATGTAAGGGGCCTCTGGAGCCTCTGGGGCCATCTTTGGGACCCAAGAGAAATGGCTGCTTACCTGTGACCAGTAATATGGTCCCCAAAATAGGTTTCCTGGACTAACAGTGTGAGGGTCACCTGAGAACTTGTCAGAGATCAAAATGCCTAGGCCAATGATGGCAAACCTTAGAGCATTCAATGATAACAAATAGCTGGCTGCGGCACATGTGCCATAGGTTTGCCACCACTGACCTAGGCTGTACCCCAACCCCACTGAATCAGAAGTTCCAGAACTAGGGTCCAACTATCTGCTTGAGATTCACTGGAGTAGAGAAAAACAGATAAATGATGAAGAAACAGCTTCCCGGTAATACCATCCGAACACCTGGATCCCACCATGCCTGAGGCCATATTTATAGTCTTAGACATTTTAGGTCTGTGAGCAATACATTTTCTTTTCTGACTTAAGGCAGTTTGAATTTCTGTCACTTGCTATTAATGAACAAGCATTAGAGACTCTGGACTTCGACATAATGGTCTTTCTGCTGCAGGATTTCCAACAGAAACGCTAACTACAGGGCTGTCAGCACCCTCTAATTCACTCACGGTGAGGGTGTTACTTTATTTCTATGGCTGGCAGCTTGTTTGGGAAAAGTGGTTCAGATATATCACTCCCCAGAGCACTCTGACAACTCGGACAGTAAACTTACTGCATTAAAGACGAATGATCCTTCGCCCTCCGGAAGACAACAGGTCTCTGAATGGAGGTTATAACAGTATCTTGGAAATGTTATGGGCAGAGATGGGAGCAACACAGGACATAAGTTCCATCAGAATTTGGGACAATTACAGTGAGGAAGAGGAGTGAAGATATCATGGAGTTGCATCATATGCATATTTAATGGATGCAAATTCAACTGTGTTGGCCAAAGAAAAAGGCACAAGGGGAAAATGAATCTTTAAAGAGAGCAGAGTTATGTCCTGGCATGATAGACTAGCTCATCCCAATAACCCTTTCTCTGGAGCATGACTAGGAAACCTACAGCAAGTATTATAGAAGTCTGTATGAAAAAAGAAATCTGTTTGAAGGCAAGGGAAGGGAACAGGGTGGAGAGCAGGCAGGAGAAAGGAACCCACAAAGGGCAAGCTCAAGCCCTGAGAGGCCTGACCCTCAAGGACGGGAGGATTCTGTAAGAGCTGCCATGAACCTGGGGAGCTAAGTGGAGTATGCAACTGATTCACGGGCTGCAATCTAAGGGTGAGAGTGAGGGTGACTTGAAATCACCAGGAGCGAAGGGCAAACTGACTGTACAAACAACAACAACATAGTAATGCTTAGTGAGGTTTGAAGCCTAGAGGGAATGGAAATGCATGGTAGTAACATTTAAATCAGGAGGAGAGCAAAGGGAGTTACAGCGTGGTATGGTCCCTCTGCAGAATGGGAAGTGGTAAATTTGCTAATTTAAAGCAGACTCTAATAAGTCAGGAATGCATGTTTATAACTGCTGGTAATGACTAAAAGAAAAATAAAAGCGTATAACTAACAAGCTAATAGAGAGGAGGAAAAAGGAATAATACAAAGCAATTAGTTGAAAAGAAGGCAAGAAAGGAGAGAAATAGGAACACCAAACAGGCAGAACAAATAAAAAACAAACAATAAGATAGTAGATTTAAACCCAAACATATTAGCAATTACATTAAACATAAACGGACTAAATGCTCCCATTAAAATACACAGATTGTTAGAGATAAAAATAAAAACCAATTACATGCTGCTTACAAGAGACAAACCCTAATGTAAAGATGCAGAAAGTCTGAAAGTAAAAGGATGGAAAAAAGATACTCCCATAAACACTTACTAGAAGAAAGCTGGCATAGCTCTGTCTCTGATACAGTGGACTTTAAGTCAAAAAGAATTCACCAGCACTCATTTCTCTTCCCCCAGAATCATCTTAGTTCCCTGCTCTTATTTTTCCCTTTGCCTTTATTTCCTCACATATTTTTAAGACAGACCATATATAATGATAAAAGTTTCAACTCGTTAAGAAGATACAAAAAGTCTAATTTTGTATGTACCCCCCAAAATACAGACCCCAGCCCAAGTAGAATAAGGCATGTTGGCAGCCCCTTCTCAATTCTTCCCAGAGCAAGGTGAGCTGGTTTGGGGTCCTGCTGTCCGCCTTGATGCCCCTGGTCTTAGTGCCTCCAGGGGTGTGAACATCCAGCCCCCACAGCATGGTACCTGCGTGTAATAACACACTTTCCTTACAATCTAGACCCTAACTAAGGCTGATGTCTCATCTGGGGCTCAGCCAGAAGCCGGGATTCTCCCACAGTGGAGAAGCTGACAGGCGCTCCTGGATTACGAGATGATATACTTGTATGGCATTGTCTGTGCAAAGCCATCTAGGCTGCACTTAACTGTCAGATTGAGGGATCCAAGGGTAGTAGCTTGGCCCCTGCACTTTCTGTTGCCTTTGGAGACTAATATCTGGGTGACATCTGGCTTCCCTGTATTACGTCTCAATGTGAGGGCAGTAACAGTGGCAGAGCTTGCAACTTTCCTTCTGGTCAAGTATGCTTATAGAGGAAGGTGAGCTCCAAATCTGTTTGAAATGAGGATTCTACTGCCTCGAACCGCATCCCCTTTAAACCGTCTTAATTGGGACAAGTTATTCTAAGAACCAATACCCAGAAGAGTTGGTAATCTGACTTTCATTGGTGGGCCAGTGAGGTATGTTTTCTTATATAAATATATATAAGTTTACAGTCACAACTATAACTACTGCAGGCATTTTGGTGTTTGCTTGTTTTTGCCATACCGGGGATGAATCCAGGGCCTCTGTAGTGAGCTACATCCCTAGCCTGTCCCCTTTTCTCCCCAAGACAGTCTTGCTAAATTGCCTGGGCTGGGCTCAAGTTTAAACTTGGGCTCCTCCTGCATCAGCCTCCCAGAATGCAGGGATTAGAGGCATGCAGCTGTCATAAATCCAGCTCTACATGCTGTCTGTAATCTGTCAGAGTATGTCATAACTGTATGGAGAAATTATAAATAAATTAATCTCTGCTTCTCAAAATCCTGTACATGAAGTTGTATGTTTTAGGTTAAGTCTGTTTCCTAAAGGGAAATCTTAGTCCCTGGTGCCTGTGGCTGTGGCCTTCTTTGTAAATGGGGTCTTTGCAGATAATCACTGCAGTGTTCAGATGAGTTCATGAAGGTGGCTCTTAACACAGGATGACCCATGTCTTTATAAAACTGGTGCTGTGGACACAGAGACGCACATGCATGGAGAACGCCATGCGAAGACTGGTATTGCCACAGACAAGAGGTACTTCCGAGAAGGATCCTCCCTCGGACCATCAGAGCACAGCCTGCCACGACTGTGGTCTTGAACTTCGAGCCTCAAGAACTGTGAGAACAGTAAGTTTGTGAAATAATTAGCCACTTGGATTGTGGTACTTTACTCTTACAGCCTTGGAAATGAATCTAGCACGCAAGATGATTTTAGTTAATGTACGGTTTACTTTTCAAAAGTGTTAATAGTAATACATTTATATTACTGAAACTAGGCAAAATATAACAAGGGATTGAAAGCTGGATTTTAGGCATGTGACTACTGGGATTAGGCTGATATGGGTCTGTATTATGCAAAAACCAGTTAAATTAGTACATGAGGGATTGCAAAGGGGAGTCGTTAAGAGCAGAGATTTTGCAGCCCAGGTTCCCCAGCACCAGCTTCACCACTCACTAGCTGGGTGACCTTGGGCAGATTCCTTGACCTCTCTGTACACAGTGTTGATAATTGCAAGTCCCACTGTACAGCCTGGTGGATGATCAAATGTAAGGCTGCATCTACATTGCCGAATGCAGCCTGGCAGCCAGCTCGGTGCTTTTCCTGGACGGTAACTAACCAGTGACTCAGATATGGAAGAATTATGATGGCGCAATATGCCAGAAAGACGGAGTCCGAGTCAGATCACGGCCACCAGCGTGAGGCTCTGCTCTGGGCTATCTCGTGGATGATGGCACACTACCCTGGGGCTCGTTTTCCTAATGACTGGTTTTGAGGAACTTCTGAGGTGACATTTGACATTTCTCATGAAGAGGGAAGACAGCAGCAGCTGGGCAAACTGGAGTTACAGGCCAGAGCAGCAACCGCTGGGGCCCATCCTGGAGGCCACACGGGCTTCCCCCCATGACCCACAACCACATTAGTGTGCCCAGAGCTGACAGGTCTTTCACCTGGTTCCATCTCTTCCGTCTTCCCCAGCTCCTTGCCTGACCAAGTTGATGGAGCAGAGCTCACCAGATCTTTCTGCTGCCTCACTGCTCTGTCCTGTTCTTGTTACCTGTAGATCACTTTGCTACCATCTACCTACTGATGTGACACCTTTGTGACCTCATTCACTTCAGGGACACAGTGCTTACCCCCCACCTCAACCTTCAACAAGCTCCAGTCAACCCTCTTTCCAGGCTTGGTTTCGCCAAGAAATCCCCAGGAACCAGGCCGGTGCCGTACAGTGTGATCAAAAAATACCTAAATATTTTTAAAATGTATTACAGTAAAAGAGACTCTGCCATTAACCCGCCTTGAAATACTTCCCTGGCTTTGAGCACACGTATCCCATCATTCTTCTCGCTTTCTAAAGCAGTGCTGGAAGTCCTCTGTTAGAGACGGGCAGTACAGGGTTAAGCTGCTGGACACAGCGGCCTCCGGCCTCCAGCTGTGCTGGAAAAGCGCATATGCATGGTTCTCTGAAGTCAAGATGACACCACAGCTGAGGCAGCCAAGGACAGGAGGACATGGGCTGCTGATACCCCTGTTCTACAGCAATAAAGCTGCCAACCTTAGAGATCAAACCGTTCTCTTCATTGGCAAAATTTATAGCCTTTGTTCCAACTTCATAGACTTTGGGCTTTTGTACCCTCCTCTCCCTGTACCCTAAATCTGTGGAATAAATACAGGCTCCTGAGAGAGAGTTCTGACCTTCCTGGAGCCCCCCCAAATCATACTGTCTCTTTTATTTGTGCTGTTTGCCACCCGCTCATTTAGGAGACGGGCTAGGCCAAGACCCCAACATCCTCTTTCCTGAGTGTCTTTTGTTGTACTGCCCTGAATCCATTAAAAATGTTTACTTTTCATGATCATTTTGACTTTGGGGAAGAGCCAGAAGTTGCATGGTGCCAGATCTCATGAGTAAGGTGGATGAGGCCACACTGCGATATTTTTACAAGCCTGCCTTTCCACCAGATACCATTTGCCAGCAGTATGCACCGTACTTTTGATCACACCTTGCAAAGACACCCAGTAAGAGGACTTCCAGAACTGTTTCAGAAAGTGGCGAGAATGATGGGGTAAGTGTATTCAAAGATAAGGGCAATGTCTGGGGGGAACTGATGGCAATGTATCTGTTACTGCAATACGTTTTAAAAAATTTAAACATTCTCATGTATCACCACTTGTAAATGCCCCGCTGGGGTCTCAGTCCGCACGGTAGAAGTTTCCATCTGCTTGGTTGTCACTCCCAGGTCACTCCCAGCTGCAGGAGGATGCAGCCAGAAGCCCCAGCCTTCCCCACAGGGCGTAGGATCACGGCACCTCCTCCATGCCACCTGCGTTCCCTTCATCAGAGTGCAGACTGACAGCCTGGCCATTCCATAACAAGTCAGGGCTGCGCGCTGCTGCTGAGACCCAGTTCTCCTGTCCTATCCCGGCAGCTCACCTTTCTTCTTTAGGGCTCTTCATTCTCACAGGTGTTTAGTGGGAAGTGACGCCGATTGCTGATATAATTTTAATTGCCTGGATGCAGCTGTGCCTGAAGGTCACACGACCTTTGGACTTTTCAGTTACACAGGATGACATAACTTTTTCAGTTAAAGCTACTTTTTTTTTTTTTTTTTTGAGACAGTCTCACTAAGTCTTGCCCAGGCTCACCTCAAATGCTTGATTCTCCTGTCTTACCCTAACGAGTAGCTAGGATTACAGACACACACCACGCCTGGCTCTACAGCCATTCTTTTTACACTGTTATCTAACATGCTTTGTCTTGTGTGAGTCCAGTCCTTCCAAGGACAGGTTTTGGTACAGTGTGTGGGGGCTGTTCTGCCCTACCACTCGGCCAGATTTCCTTCGGTCTCCTGCCTGCTGACCCAGCGTCCAGACTGACTTCTAGCCTAAATAATGGCAGGAGCAAATTCCTTACTGTAATGTCCTTATATATAGACATGGCCTTTTTGGTTTTGTTTCTTTGGAGAAACCCGACTATTACATTGGCTAAAGGTCAGCTCAGCCCTAGCAAAGAGGGTGACAAAAGGAGGCCTCTTATCGTGGCGCTCCATGCACTGAGAGTCCCCTGCTCCCGCCAGGGGCCCCGAGTCTTACTGGAGCACACCCTCTCCTGGTCTGGGAACGTGGTGAGCGGCTGGGAATTCAGGTTCGGCTCAGGTTTGCTGGGAATGAAGACCTCAGCGCTGTCCTTCCGCTTGGCAGGCAAATTCCTCTCCATGTTATGACCTGTGGGAAAGTAATTGTTTATATCAGATGTGAAGCACAGGCTGGGGCGTTTGTTTACTGTTCATTCACTTATTCATTCGTCAAATGTTTACTGAACTATGCTGTGCCAGGTACCTGGTAGCTGGGGCTCACCAGAGCAACACAGACAAGACAAGCTTGCTGAGAGGCATGGCGCACCCTACATGAAACGGTCTGGAACACACAGGCTCTCAAATCTTACCATTTGTGAACAGAGAAAAGTCTCACCACGGCTTGGGGGGTGCCAGGCACCAAAGTGGGAGCCTCTCAGGCCTGGGAATGGCGTGTGCCGGTGTGTGATGAAGCTGACAGCTGGGCAGTGCGGAAGGGGTGGGTGGGGGTGGGCCCTGCCGCGGGGGCTGCCTTTCTTCTCAGGTCCGATTTCCAAAGGGAGCACCTGGAGCCAGGTGCAGTGGCGCACACCTGTCATCCCAGCCCTTGGGAGACCGAGGCAGGAAGGTCACCGTGAGTTCGAGGTGAGGCCAGCCTGGGCTACATAAGTGAGTTCAAGGCCAGTGTTAACTAGATAGCAAGTCTCTGTCTCAAAAAAACCATAAAGGGGGTGCATCTGGGCCCCTGGCAGCACAGGGTGACTCCAGATGCCAGTTGGCAGATGGTTCAAGCCTATATACTTTTTTGGTGCTTGGGGGTGTCCAGGGGATGGACCTCAGCGCCTCCTGTGTGCTAGGCATGTGCTCTACACTGAGCCTCAGCCTAGCCCTTCCTGCACTTCTGTGCTTTAATATGTACAGGAAGAACTAGAGCTGGTATGCCAAGGCTTTCCTTTCATCCTTGCTTAGATCAAGTCTGGAATTCTGAAAGAAAGCATGGAAGCGAGCATAATCCGACAGCCTCCTATGGGAGGTGCCGGAAATAGGAGGTAGAGGCTCACTGAAGGGACTGGGTCGTGGGGCTGTGGCCTCAGGGACAGTAGCTTGTCCCTGGCCTTTCCCTCTCTCCCTCTCTTGCTCTCCCTCTTGCTCTGCTTCTTGGCTGCCATAAGCTGAGCAGCTTGCAGCTCTGTTTACCCACATTCCCCTGCTGTGGTGTCTCTGCCCTGACACGGGACAAAGCACAGGAGCCACCCAACAAGACTGACGCCTCTCAACCCGGGAGCCAGAAGAAACCCTTCTCCCTCCAAGTAGCTTTTCCTGGGTACTTTGTCACAGGTCCAAGAAGCTGACTAGCATAGCGGAGATGGCAAAACATGGTGACGGTGTGCACAGGGCTCAGGCTCGGGGCAAGTGGCCCCACAGCCTGGGAACCGGTGAAGGTTTACAGTTAGAAAGACTCACACAAGGCCACTTGGCAGGAAAACAGCTTGTGCTTGGCAGAGAGGGTAATACAGACCCTGCAAACAAGAAAACTATTTGGTCCTTGTTGTTGGGGACTACCTGGCCTGGGAAGAAAATCTAGGAGTTAAAAAAAAAACAGCAAGAAGTGCCCCTCAAGGTACCAGGTGCCAGCAGTCCCAGCAGGAGAACTCGAAGGGCTCACTGTGGTCCTCAGAGTAGGTAGTGGGGACTTGTAGGTTCTCCTCAACTGGTGATAACCTTCCTATTACCTGTTCCTGACTCTGCAACAGACACACATTTGCAGTGACTGTTCCCTGGCTGTCCTGTCACCAGAGCCCAGAGCAGAACAGCACATGACAGAGAGCTGACTCTTCCCTGTTGTCCTAAAAAATGGCAAGGGGAAGGCCAGGCATGGTGGTGCATACCTGTAACCCCAGCACTCGGGAGGCTGAGGCAGGAGGATCATTACAAGTTCAAAACCAACCTGGGCTACAAAGTGAGCTCAAGGCCAGCCTGAACTATGTAGTGAGACCCTGTCTCAAACACAAACACACACACAAATGGCAAGGGGCAAATGACCCTTGGCTGCTTCCTAAGGCTTGGGAATACACTGACCACAGTGAGAGACTTGGCAGGGCCCAGGCCCTCAGCACACACATCTCACTGGCCTACCCAGATAGCCCCGGGGCAGGTACACACTCCTGGGGGCACGGCAGAACAGTTGCCTCCAAACATGTCCCCACCCTACTCCCCGCACCTTGTAGGCTGGGTTATAGGCAGAGGCAGGGGGTGTTAACCTGACTTTGGATTACCTGGTTGGACCCAGTGTAATCGTAAGAGACCTTAAAAGTGGATGAGGGGTGGCTGCAGTTTGGGATGACAGGAAAACTGAAGACAGATAGAGATGGTTAGTTGTAGGACAGTGTGAGCCTGCTCAATGATACAAGTGGCTGAAACGATACATTCCATGTTAAGATATTCTGCCATAGTAACACACAATAACACACACTCACATGTGGAAAAGGCAGCTACCGGGGAAAGGGCTCCCAGGGAGCTGCAGCTGTGGAAGGAGGAATGGAGGGCACAGCGTTAGTGGCTTGCTTTGAAGACACAGTATCCCGAGCTAAAGAACGTGCATGGCCCCTAAGAGCTGGGAAAGGCCGGGAAAGGTCTTCCCCTGAGCATCCTGAAGGAACAGTCTGACATCTCCAAGTTTGGTGCAGTGAGACTGGCCTTGGACTACTGATCTACAGAACTGTAAATCCGTGTTGTTTGAAGCCAAGTTTGTGGTAACTTGTTATAGCAGCAACAGGAAACTCATACATCCATCCTATTACAAGGGTGGGCTCAGGTTCGGGTAGCTCATCCAAGGTCACAGAGTTAAAAAGGGCTGGAGCTGGGATTTGACCAGGATGCTTAACTCTGAGCACAGCCCTTTATTCCCTGGGTACTGGCCCCCTTCTCTTTACAAGATGGCCCTGCAGCCATCAACAAGTCTCTGTGAAGACAGTTCATACAAGGATGCTCCTGCCATCAAAAAGTGCATGCAAGGGTAGTTTCTAGGGTACCAAAGCACCCAGACTCCTGGTATGAGCCTTGTGCTTTCAGGTCTTCAAAGAGTGTGGCCTGGAATCTCCTGACCTGGGTCCTCTTCTGTATGCTCTGCCCTCTTTCTGTCCTGAGGCCCCCACACTCCCTCCTTCCTGAAATTCTAGTGGGCATTTCTCCCTGTGCCTGAAGGGTGGTGCCTGTGGCTGAGCCGTTTTTGTCATTCCTGTCCCACTGTCAACATCGTCCTCTGGGGGAGGCTTCCCTGACCACTCCAGCCACAGAGGACCCACTGCACCCTGCAGACTCCACAGTTTTCAAGATCAGTCGCTCCCCGCCCTTGACTTCCTAACCGGGTGCATGACCCTGACTCTCCCTGTTCCAGGGACTGGCGAAGAGCTTCCGCCTCTCAGAGCCCCACGCCCTCTTCTCCTTTGTTCCATGGCCCTGGAGGAAAGACCAGGGACTGCTTATTGGTTCCCCAAAGTCCAGCGATTGCTTTCTGCCTTTGACTGGCTTATTTATTTGGCCCAGTGGTTAAGAACTCAGGCTGTGCTATCAGACGGCTGGAATTCTGATCCCAGCTCCACCCCTTTCTAACTGTGTGACCTTGTGCAAGTTAGGCGAGTACCCGGGCTTGTTTCCCCACCTGTAACACAAGTACAATGAAGTGTTTTCCTTGGGGTCATGGTGATGATTAAACAAGGGGCTCCATGGATGGCCCGCAGAACAGTGCCTGGCCCATGTTAAAGAGCGCTCAGTAAACAGCAATTACCATCACTTGTGTGTTTATGTGTGTGTTTTCTGCTTTCCCTGCTAGACTGTAAGCACCATCAGAGCGGGACTAGGCCGGTCGTGTCCCAGCACAGTGCCTGAGGGCGACAGGTGCCCAATGAACACACAAACAAGCAAGTGAGTGGCTGGATGGGGAGCTCAGAGCCAAGTACAGCTCCTCAGGTTACTGCCGCCTGGTCTTGGGTAAATGCTCTGGGTGGGTGTGGAGCGCTAACCCCGTGCTGGGGTCTGGGGAGACGTCACAAGCATCCCTGTGGCCTCCTGCCTGCTACTCTTGGTGGGAGCCTGTCTCTTCCTGGGGCTACACAAGCTAGCCAGTGGCCACAGGTGAAAGGGGACCAAGGTACACGGCAGCAATAGACAAGCAGAACAGTGTGTGTGTGTGTGTGTGTGTGTGTGTGTGTGTGTGTGCGCTCACTCTGGCCAGCCCCACCTGTGGCAACAGTACTATGGTCACTGTGGACTCCAAGTAATCTCATTGCTCAGAACGTGACATGGTGGGAAATTCAAGTTCTCTCCCCACACTCCCACCCAGCAGCATTCTTGAACTGTGCCTGTGCTGTGTGTCCTTCTGGGGCCTGGTCCTTCATACTAGGAAAGGCTTCTTGCCCCTTGCTGATAGACCAGGGTGGGGTTGGTCACCTTCTTGTACCCCCACCCCAGTCCCTGGCCTAGAGCACAACAACACTGTCCTGCCACCTAAAGCTCCAGCAGAGTTGGGGTGTGACATCTTTTGTCTATTCCAGGGATCCCCAACCCCGGTCCACAGACTGGCATAGGTCAGTGGCCTGTCAGGAACTGGGCCATGTAACAGGAGGTGCGTGGCTGGCAAATGCTCCAAGCTCATCTGCTCACGTCACTGCCTGAGCTCCGCCTCCTGTCAGATCAGCAGTAGCATCAGATTCTCACAGGAGCGTGAACCGGCTGGGAACTGTGCAGGGGAGGGCTCTAGGTTGCTCATCCCTCATGAGAATCTAATATAATAATAGAAATGTGCAATAAACCCTATATGCTTTCATACTAGGAAAGGCTTCTTGCCCCTCACTGACAGATCAGGGTGGGGTCCCCCCTCCCACCAGTCCATGGAAAAATTGTCTAGAAGGTTAAGGACCACTGGTTTACTCAACAGTGACCTCCGGAGTGGCTGGAAAGTGCCGCCTGGGTGCCGCACCCTGGGGATGCAGTGCAGGGCAGCGCTGGCCAGCGCCACGGTAGAGCATCACGGGCCTGAGGAGGAGGAAGGGAACTTGGGTGGGTGAGGACAGTGCATGGTGGCAATGGGGGCGCAGGAGCCGACCTGCGAGGCCCTGCTGGGAGCACGGAGGAGGCTTGGTGGAGGAGGCGCCTTGGAGCAGGTCTTCAGGAAAGGTGCACAGAACAGGGCTGCAGGAATCCAGGCAGGCGACAGTCCGAGGACAGGAAGAGCACAGGAGGGCACCTTGGAGGGGCAAATGTTGTCTGCTCTGGGGACATCTGCCTTGGATGTGGCTTTCCCAGGACCGCCAGCTAGGGGCTTAGTTAAGTCCCCCAAATACATACATTGAAGCGTTACCACCCCCAAATTTGGAGACAGGTTCTTTAAAGAGGCAGTAAGGTTAAATGAGGTCACTGGGGTGGTGTCCTTCTAAAAGGAGATTAGGACCCAGACACGGGGCAGGACAACACGAACACACACGCAGAAGACAGCCATGCACAAGCCAAAGCGAGGGACTGAGAAGAAACTGGCCGTTGGTCTTGGCCTTGTAGCCTCCCAAACTGTGACACAATTAGGTTTCCGTTGTGTGAGCCCCTGGCCCGTGGGACTTTGTTCTGGCATCCCTGGCAAGCTCATAAACTGCCTCATCTCAAACAGCCCCCCATTTCTCTCTCCCGACATGTGCTCTGGTTCATAAAGTCCAGCCTTCTCTTGGCTGGCACAGCCACTGTGAAATGTGGGCACGCCCCACAGCTATGTGCTCAGAGGTGGGTTTGTGGAGGGGACTGGCACTAGAGCTAAATGTGACACTAGGCCGTGGGGCCTCGCTGGAAGAGCGGACCTCAGGGGGCGTGACCTAGGGTGTACCTCCCGGGCTCTCTTGCTTACTCTCTGCTTTCAGGTCGCCATGAGGTGAGCGGCCTTTCCTCCTTATCCCCCTCTGTCGCGCTGATTCTGCCCTGGAGCCGCCCACCACGGGCTAAAACCAGGAGACCAAACAAACCTCCCTTCATTAACATTGTGGGTGTTGGTTACTGTGTCCCAGTGACAAGAAAGTGACTTAGACATCTCTTTTTGAGGATGACTCTGGAACAGAGAGAGAGGTGCAAACAGAGGCCAAGGAAGCCTGTGTCGCAGCCTGGGGGCAAAGCTGAGGCCCGCTGTAGTATCTCCCTGAAGCCTGCGTGCTCTCTCCTTCCTGGCCCCACCAATGGCTGCGGTGGCTTTGGTTCCCAGGGTGGGCAAACCTTTTCCTTCCTCTTCTAACTCCCCTTTGCTGCACGGTCCGTCCACAGGGTTGGGTGAAGGCAACACACCCCTTAGTACCGCTGGCTGGGCCCTCAGAGCCACTGTCATTAGTTCAGGTGGCACACGGCTCAGGGTGAGTTTCCTACTGTGGTTTTGAGAGCCATGCCTGAGACTTGTGTTAGAGCTTTTAGGAGAGAAAGATTTACTTTCTGATAGGGTTGCAAAGCTAATAATGACTCATGCGAAGGGAACAGTGCCTCTGTATTTTAGAGCCTGTCTATGAATGGAAAGAGTGCAAAGGAAGCAGAAGAGAGAAAAAGAGAGAGAAGAAAGGAGAGGCGAAGAGGTGGGAGAGCAGGAGACACGAGTCCTGCTACAGTTCTGCTCCTTCCAGTTACCTGAGCCGATACATAGCTCCTTCTGTATAAGCTACTGTGCATTAGCCAGCTGACAGGTAAATGCTGCTAAACTTCTTTTTGTTTGGTCTTTTTGAGACAGGGTCTTGCTATGCGGTTCAGGCTGGCCTTGAGCTCACTTTGAAGCCCAGGCTGGTCTCGAACTCTCAACGATCCTCCTGCCTCAGTCTCCCAAGTGCTGGGATTACAGGTGTGCGCCACCACGCCTGGCTGTAATGCTGCTAAACTTTTCACAATGCACGGGACAGCCCTGTACAGTCCCCCATAAGGGACTCCAGGGTCATCCGGGCGCCATGGAAGATTTTGCCTCTTGCAGTCAACGGAATTTCATAGACACAGCTTCCTGGCCTGGAAGACAGACCTCAAAGCTAAATTTGAGATGCTGCTGGAAGTTTAAGGCCTGCGAACAGATCCAGGGACATCAAAGGCAAAGCAATGCCACACAAGACAGAGCTCACCTTTGGACGCCTGGTTAAATTCCAGCACCATGAGGCCGTCTGAGCCTGAGGCAGGCTGTCCTTCCCGCTCCCGGTCCTCAGGAAAGCTGTTCTGCCCCGAGGCCCCACTGCAAAGAGCTGGGTCATCTTTGGGATGGCCCAGGAGCTCCTGATCCTCAGGCTCAGGATCGGAGAGGATGTCTTCTTCGATAGAGTCGTGTTCATCACTGGAACAATCCTTTTGTTTGCTTTGTAGATTTACACTAAGTTCCGGGCTTTTTCTCAGCTCCTGCCAACAGCCAAGGAAAGAGATGAAAAATAAGATAGGGTATTCTGAGAGGAAAAAAAAAAAAACTCATTTAAGAATAGATCATTTGAACCGAAGAATTAAATTCCCACCAAAGTACCATTTAATCACAAAATCTCAACCCATGAGTTGTCAGTGCTCTGAAGATGGGGGGAGGGGAAGGGCAGGAAAAATAAGCTACACTCTAGATGGTGCAGTATTTACAGTAGTAATTGTGCTGTTTGCTTCCCGGAGAGGCCGCAGCAAAGGTGTGTGCATGTGTGTGCATGCGTGTGTGCGTGTGCATGCGTGTGCAAGCGATGAAGAAGCTAAAACAGACTGTGGGGTCACAACCCCCAGATTTTCTGGTTCACTTGGCCGAGGGTGGGCATGCGCATTTCCATGAGGCCCTCCAGAGGCTTCGGGTCCAGAGACCACGCTGTGAACATGAAACCCTGAAATTCCAGATGACTGCACAGCTAGCAGAGAGTTGCTGAGGGCTGTTCGCATATTACAGATGTTTAACAGTATCTAAATGTCATAACATTTAGCACTTAACGAGAACTGCCTGGTAATTTTTGACATGTTTCTTTGGTCTCTCTGAGATGCGAGGCCTAGTGTTCAGATCTATACTTTAGCACTTGAGTATAACGGTTTGATAATTTTTTGCACATTTATTTTGTCTCCATGACTAAGCCTGAAGATCTGTATTTAGTGAGCAGAAGGCATATCATCCAAACCAGCACACTTCTAAGGGGAGCAAAGGACCCTTCAACATTTGCCCTAGGACTGCAGAACACACTGAACTATTCGACCCATTCAGTATTTTTGGTCAGCTTTGTATTGCTGTCCCTGTAGCCTTTATAGCACCCATCACTGCTCTGAGAAAATGAAAGTAATCAATGATGGTTTGATGACTGACCAACAAATCTAATAGTTCCTCAAAGACCTCTACATCTTAATTCTAGGTACTTGTGAACTCCTGAGGGCTCAGGGAAAGTGAGGATCACTATACAGAACATTCTTATCATCTTGAAGTCATCCTAAACAGACCAATGATAGAAATATAGACATTAAAGGTGCTGCTGGCAAGGGGTCAGGAGAGGAGGCACACATAACCAGAAACTGGAGATAAGAAATAGCATCATGCAGGAGGAGAATCTTAGCTGAATCGTGTCCTAGAGTTACATGGTAAGCAGAACCTGTAAATGCTGCACTTGGATACTTAGCTGCAGAGACTTCCAACTGAAGTGTTGAAGACACGGTCTGCTTTCTTCCTGCTGCTCAGAGTGAAATGCAGGAGGAAAGAACTGGGGAGTGAGAGGCAACCAGGACTTGATTTGGCAAGTTCTCTGCCTACCCAGATTGCAAAGGGTGCTAAAATTAGGAGACTCGCTGTCAGGAAAGAGTGCTCTGGAGGGAAAACCAAGGGCATGGCTGGGTAACTTTTTGCTAGCACCTCAGAAGGATCTGAAGTCAAGAGCATTTAGTCACATAGCGGGCTCTGCAAGGATTCGACCTATGACTCATGGATTCCCTTAGGCATTTCAGCAGAAGCCAGGACTAGAGACAGGATTATCCAGCAAAGATCCACACAGGAGCTGCTTGTCTAATGGGGCAAATCCTAGAAGCATGTATAGGAGGCCTGTGTGGTATCTGAGAATGTCAAACTAGCAAACACTGTCAGCTTGGACTGAGTGGGAGAAGGAAAGGTCAGAATGAAAGAAGGCTGTCAAGTTCAACAGGCAGGAAACAGGCAGATGGAGTACGCCTCTACAAACACCTGCTATCTTTCCTGGAAAAGGAAGGGTGACCCCAAGGGTGGCACTGTAGGCTGACAGGGCAGACCCAGAACCACAGAGAATTATACCCAAGTTTCGGGTCCAGTGGAGCTGGCCCAGTTGGATTTCGAAATGATGTAGGTCTGGTGATTCCTTTTAATTCCCTTTCATTCTCTCCTGCCAAACTGTCTGTTACCATCATCTCACAGCTGACCTGCCACAGTACATGGCAGCAGACCACTTGTTTTCCAGGTTCACAGGTTCTCAGGTGGAGAGAGATTTTGTTCTAAGATGAATTACACACACAGTCTCACTCACACTTGATTTAGCCAATTTAGATGATGAGATGTGGGAGTTCTGAGCTGATGAGATTTAGGTGACATTTTGGACTTGAAATCCTAATGGGCTGAGACTCTGGGAACCTCAGAACGGGATGAATGTTTCTGGCACATGGGATGGAGATGAATATTTGGGGACTAAAAGGAGGGTTGCAGCATATTCAATAAGTGGCCCCCAAAGATGTCCCCACCCTCATCTGGGAGACCCATGATTTGATACTTTACATAGCAAAAGGCCTTTGCGGAGGAGACTGAATTGAGGATATAGAGACAGAGGATTATTCCACATTACCGGGGGGGCGTGGAATCATAAGCGTCATTATAAGAGAGGGACAGAAGGATCAGAATTAGATAAATAAGATGTAAGGACAGAAACAGAGATCCTGGAGGACAGAAGATGCTACACGGCTGGCTCTGAAAGGGAAGAAGGGGCCAGGAAATAGACAGCCTCTGGAAGCCAGACACAGCCTGCCAACACCTTGACCCTAGACCAGTGAAAATGCTTCAGGATTTCAGGCATCCAGAATCGTTAGATGTGTCACTAAGTCTATCACAGGTTCTTAAAGCAGCGGTAGGAAACTAATGCAACTGTCTTTTACAGCTCTCCGTGTCACCCCACATCAAGCCTCGGTGATATTTAGAAAACAACTAGAATACTGCCTGGCACATAGTGGGTGCTTGATAAATATCTGCTGAATGATTAAGTGTATCAATGCCTGGGTGGTGGCCAGGAGCAGAGTAAACCTATACCCCTTGGAAGAGGCATTAGTGACATGACCCTTAGTAAGTTCCTTAACTACTCTGAGCTGTACTTTGACACCTATAAAAACAGGCTGACAAATCCATACCTCAGGTTTATTTTATTCGAGCAGTGGTCTCAACTGGGGGTGATTTTGCTCCCTACAAGGGGACATGTGGCAATGACTGGAGACATGTTTGTCATCACTTGGGGACTGAAGTGCTTTGGAATCCAGGATATGGGAGCTGGGGATGCAGTTGGACATTCCAGAATACACAGGGCAGCCTGTGCATCAAAGAGTGACCTGGTCATCATATCACTGTGCAGAGACCAAGAAACCCTGTACAGGAGCCAGCATGCAGTTGCCACTGGCATTGAAAAAGAAAACACAGGTCTTCTAATTGAGCACATCAGGACGGTCCATGCAACCCCTACAGAAGTTGGACTAATGTCGTGACTCATGTCTTCAAAGCCTGACTGTGCTGGGCAGGTGCAGGGTTAAGAGATTTATGATTTCTCACCAGGGAAACATGAATCCCTGGGTGGTCTGCTGGCGGACACAACCTCCAGCATAGTAATGCTTTACAGCAGAGTACTAATCTGTATGCTAAAAACCATGTTCATACCCTTCTCTCATTTGATCTGCACAGCTCGATAAGATAGAAGAAAACCCTGTGATAAGAAGAATTTGATTCAAACACGACGGCTCACCAGCTCCTGCTCTTAGCCCAACTCCATTCTCAAACAGGGTCTGCATAGTCATGTTCTGTAGGAGGACGGGGCCAGGCTGGGGCAGGAACTGGGCCAATCCCTCTCTCTGCAGCCCAGTGCTCTTGTCCAGTCCCTGTAGATTAAAATGATAACATGGGAGCCAATAGAAGAGAGATTGCTGGGAGACAGCGGTCACTGTCCAGGAAGTCCCAGTCAGTCCAAAGTTGTCCCCAGTGATGTCTAAGGCAGGGTGCAGCCAGAGACCACAGCCAGTTCCACGAAAGGCTGGGGTGGACATTAGGCTCCTCAGGCCCACGGTCAGGTGAGAAGGCTCCCTCTGGTTGCTTCGCTACCTTCGCAATACCACAACCCCACCTTTAGCCAAACACATTTTGGGGCTCCCCCCAAATTTGAGGAACTATAGACTAGAAACTTTAAGCCATCTAGCTTTTTCCCATGATTAAGAGGCAGAGTTATAACGTATGCCCTCAGCCACTGGTCCTTGTTCATTCTAGATTTTCCACATGTAAAACAGACCCTCCTGCTGGGCATAGTGATGCACACCTGTAACCCCAGGCTAAGGCAGGAGGATGGCAAGTTGGAGCCCAGTTTGGGCAACTTAGAGACTTAGTGTGACCCTGTCTCAAAGTGAAAAATAAAAAAGGGCTGGGGATGTAGCTCAGTACAAAAGCCTTGTGTTCAATCTCCAGTATTATTAGAAATGAAACAATACTAGACTCTCTTGCACTCTATGACAGCCCACCCAACAGGAAGGACTATGTGTGTTAGAGCATGCAGGTGCACCCACGTGCCAAAGTGCTGCTGTGCTAAGGCTGGTAACAGAGGGAAGTGAGGGGGCAAGACCTCTGCCCTGACTGCAGCACTCACTGTAGCGGGGGAGACAGGCAGGAAATGTGTAAAGAAAAATAAACTGAGGCAATTCCAGCCTTGTCATATTCTTTCACAATTTTTTTTTTCTTTTTGGCTTTTTGAGACAGGGTCTCACTATGCAGCTCAGGCTGGTCTTGAGCTCACTTTGTAGCCCAGGCTGGTCTTGAACTCACAATGATTCTCCTGCCTCTGCCTCCCAAGTGCTGGGATTACAGGCATGTGCCACCAAGCCTGTCATTCTTTCATAGTTTATTAAGTGGATGGCTATTTCAAGAAATAATATTTCTTGTAATAAGGAGTTTGAATTTCAGTAATCTCTTCTGTTTCAATTTGGTTTCTTTTTTCTCTATCTATCTATCTATCTATCTATCTATCTATCTATCTATATTCATTCTGTATGGTTGGTACATTCCTGGCAAAAGAAAGGAACACATTTCTCATACAAGGTGAGTGAAGCTTAGGAATGTAGGCCCTTGTGATGCTTACATATTAGAAAACCATCTGTTCCAAGGGCAAAGGGGAGACAGGCTAAGAAGCACCACTCCCCTGAGAAAGCTGCCCGGAACCTTTCCATCTGTGAGAGAAGGACCTTGCGTTGCTCCCCTTGAAAGCCAATCTGCCTGAACTTCAAAGGGGTGCCATGCTGTGGGATCTACCAGCTGCTTTAAAGTCATCACCCAGAAATTTCTCTGTGAAAACTTACTTTATAGCTTTGCTTTAAAACCCTGTTATATTCAATTTCAGTGTTCAGTGTTTAAAATGTTAAGTTCAAGCCCTTTCTACAGAAAGCCTCTGCACGGAGGCTGGGCTGCAAACAGGGAGGGTGTACAGCAGATGGCAGGGACTACACACAAATTAGCCTCTTCCCTGGTGAGCCAGGGGGTGGCAAAGGGACAGATGCTAATGACTTAAAGGTGGGTGCTGGAAGAACCACTATCCACTTGGTCTTCCTGTTTCTGCTGGGCTAGGAAAGGAGCAAACCAGGCAACCATCAAATGCTACGTTTTTGCAGTGATGGTAACAGTAACTATACGACGTCACCAAGGACAACAACAAGCTACCATCTGCTAAGGTGTTCTACACATCAGGCACCAGGATAAGCCCTCATGTACCTTATTTCATTCCAGCCCCACAATGCCCCAGTATGGTGAGGGTTGTCACCTCGGCTCAGAGCACTGAAGGACAAGCCCAAGGTCAGTCAGATGGCTAGCAATGGCAGAGCCAGGGCTTGATGAATGACCAGCTGACTCCACAGCCCCACTCAGTCACATAACCACGTGAATTCCCTGCCTGGTACCAATGTGGAAGCAAGTGGTCTCTAGAGGGATGAAGTCCAGTGCTGGGTGACATCTATTGACTGCCAGGGGATCAGTGATACCTGGCCAGAAGAGCTCTGGACCAAAGCTGCCTTGAGGACACTAAATGTGCTGAAAGCACAGGGTGTGTTAAGTGTTAGCGGGTGAAACTAAGTGTGCTGAAAACACAGGATGTGTTAAGGGTTAGCGAGTGAAACAGTGAACCTCTGACTATATTTATATTTAGAAAGGGGAATGATCCAAGTCTAGATTCTGGGCCTGGGCCTGACTCTTGCTCCCCCCGTGTCCCCGGATGAGCTACAGAGATGCAAACCCCGCTTGTAACATGGTAAACTTTGCCTTCACTCCGTGACCAGCTTGTTGGATGGACATGATGAGATAACAGTTATGAATTAGTGTTTCATGACAGTCTTAACAGGGTTTCAATTTTCACGGAAAAATTTAAATTGTACTGACAGCATATTCATCTTCATTTTTCAAAGTCTACTGAATTTGCCTAAAAGAAGCATGACATTAGACTATTAGGACAGAATGGATATTTTCGGACAGGCCTAAGAGGAAGCGGCAGCATGTGGGGTGGAGGTCACTAACAGGCAGGCAGAAAGGCCAAATCCTCCAATTCCCTCCCCCTCCAGTAATGTCTCTCATTTAGCCAGCAGTTGTATAAAACTGAGATTTGAATACTGTTAGCCTGGCAGGCGCTGCTGGTTGCGTTAATTCCCACTAAATCCTATTGTCTTACATGAGGTATTTTACCCGTCCCTATTACCCTGCCGTGCCCATAAAGGCTCTTTATTTTGCACTGAAGACTTAGTTGGTTAATTTGTTCTTTTTTCATGCAATCATTCATTTATTCACTAAATCAATATTATTTTATTGAAAATATTTGTCTACCATAATAAGCAGGTGTGACTGCTAAATGCTAAGGATAGAGTAAGGGATAAGCAGGTCCTCATTCTCACAGAATTTATAATCTGGCAACTTGAACAGACAGTCCAGAAGACAGTCCGAGGGCAATGAGTGTCAAAACCCAAGGCCTATCGGAATACACCGCAATACCAGTGGCTCCTACATCAAGCGTTGCTTATAATAAATGTCTTGTGCCCTAACTTTAGGGTCAATTTGTTTTTTAAAAAAAAAATCACACACTCCTACATCAATTTCCTCAGAACTATGGCTAAGTGTTATGGTTGATACATTGTGTCAACTTGGGGAGTCTAGAGGTTTGGCTGAGTGACTCAGCAGGAAGCCAAGGCGCTTACTTTGTACACATCCTGAGCCTGTGGAAGAGGAGGGCATGGAGACTGTTGAGAGCTACAGCCCCCTGGGTGGGGGTAGCCTGTTTACAATGCAAGGGAGGGAAAGAGGCTGCTTGCCCACCATTCCTCCCTTTTGCTGGTTGTATTGCTGTGCTCTGCTGCCATGAACAGTTTGCCTTCTGCCATGTGCCACTCTGCCTCTGAGCCAGCCAAGTATGGACTGAGACCTCCACAGACTGTAAGCTAAATAAACCTTTCCTTCCTTCATTTTGGGCGTTGGGTATTTTGTCTCAGCAAGGAGAGAAAAGTAGCCAAGACACTAAGGAAATTTGAATTTTATATGTGCTTCAAATATAAGGACTGATAGAAAATATAAAGTGAATGTTTAAAACTTTTGCAGAGGTGGGCTTATTAAAATAAAAGTCATTGTACTAACCACCCTCAAAATACTCCCCCTACTGTGATATACTTATCACACGATCCTTGTCATTTTCTGAAGCAGTTCTGGATGTCCTTTTTCCTGAGTGTCTTTAGTTGCAGGGTGATGCTAGCACAATGTCCTGAATCAATCCAAAACAAATACTTTCCACGGTCATTTTGACTTTGGGCAAGAAGCAGAAGTCACACGGTGCCAGATCCAGTGGGTAAGGCGGATGAGGACACACTGTAACATTTGTATGTGATGGAAATTTCTACAAACGTTTTGAATTGACTCAGGAGGTAAAGCAAAGCCCTCAGTACCACCCCAGCTGTGCTCCCTCATTTGAGCCTGCCTAGAGCCAGGGCAGCAACTGAAAATTCAAGAGCTGGGAACTGGATAGAGACCAAGCAACAAAGAACACCACCAGCTAACTGGGAATTCTGAGGAGCTCCTGAAAGAGGGCAGCAGTCACATCTACAAAGAACCGTGGGGAGAGAGGTCCATGACCAAAGAAAGGGCAGCAACATTTTGAAAAGACTTCTGGGTAAGACGGAGGAATAGAAATAACTCGTGTGACCGTGGGGCTAGCAAGAGTCAGTTAGACAGGAGATGCCAGATTCCAAGGACAGAAGAGAGGGAGAGATCTGGAAATCAAGGGAGAGGAGACTGGAGAACTAAAAAGGCAAGGCAGAGTAAGGTACAAACCGGCAGCAACACTAAATCCAGCTCCTTGGGGGAGAAGAAAGCACAGTGAGCCTGAAGAGGGCTAGTAGCCTGGTGATAAGCAATCGACTGGCAACCCTCGCCCAAGAGAAACCCCGACAAACTGCAAGCTGTGACTCCAGTGTGAGTGAATAACAAAGTGACTCCTGCATGGCAGGCTAGCTTTGGAGAAGAAACTCATCCAGTGCTCGTCATATCTCAGACCTTGAGAGCCAGGAGCTGCCTTGACAGAAAACTTTATTATCTGGCACTGAGCTACTTTGGAAGTCATGGACCAACCATACGTCAGGCCTCCTGGGGACACCCAGCAGCAGGGACTGGGTGGGAGGTATTCATGGACAAGGGGGGGTTAGTTGCAGGCCTTCTGAGAAGTGTCAGCAGCAGGGTGCTGGGATGGGGGCTGGATCTGAAGGGACAGGATCAAACCAAGGGGTCTGCTTGGTCCCGATGGCTGCCATCCTTCCTGTGGAGAACTTGGTGGTCTATTTGTTTCACCCACTGTCAGATGCATCCAGAAACACGTCTGTGCTTGGATGTTTGTTGTGCCCCCAGCTGCATGGGCGGGCAGGTGACTCTGGGACCACTGGGGCAACTCACTAGCACACTTGTGTAAAGCCAGTTGGAGACAGTAGTAGCTCTGAGTGCCTAGAAGGAAACAAACAAACCCTAAAATGCCCCTGAGGCAGGCAACACCAATGAACAACCCTGGTGGGGAAGATGGGGCAGGGCTCAAGATTCCTGGAGTATCAGTCTTTCAAGTATGAATAGAGAGGAAACACAACAAGCCCCAACTCACACCTCTCTTCCACACCGGGTAGAAGTACAACTCAGGGTCTCTCCTCCACACCTGATGGATTCCAATATTACATGTCCTAGAAGGAAACTACCAGTTTAAACACCTCAGTATGGAAGAAGTTTTCACTCATTTTTCTATGTTTTCTGTTACTGTTTTTTGTCTTACTTGCATCTCATTTACTTATTTTTTATTCATTCTTATTTTCTATTCTGTAAGTAGGCTTGTTCACTCTGTTTTCCTCTTCCTTCTCATCTTCCCTTCCATTGTAAAAAGTCTTGCTGTTGATTCCATTTTTTTTTTTTTTTTTGAGGTACTGGAGATCGAACTCAGGACCTTGCGCTTGCCAGGCAGGCTCTTATTCCACTGAGCTATATCCCCAGCCCTGTTGATTCCATTTTTGACTTTCTATGACCCTTTCATTTGTAGTATTATTATTTTAGTATTGCTACTTTTAAACTTTCATTCTTAGTCCTGTAGTTTGTACTGTTTATGCCCCTTATCTATTGTTATTGGTGATACAGCTAATGATTTTAACTGGTTTTTACTGTACTTCAGTATCTAGTTTGTTTATGTGTCGTCACTGTTACTGCAATTTGTTTTTCACTTTCTGAGGCACAGTGGGGATCAAGCCCTCAGAACAAGGCTGCTCATTAAAATGCTCCTATAAAAGTGAAGGAGAGACATCCATCTAAACAGGCGCACAAGTCTCAATGTGGAAACACAAGAAATATGAAGAAACAAGGCATTTCTTTAAAGGTTAATAACTCTTCAGTAAGTAAACTAGAAGATATGGAAATGGATGAAATGCTGGACAAAGAATTCAAAAGATTGATTTTTTAAATGATCAATGACTTTAAAGCAAATAAACTGAATGAACTAAAGAAGACAACGCAGAACATGAAAGAGCAATTCAACACAGAGAGCGAAAAAGAACCCAACAGAAATCTGGGAAATGAAAAGCTCAATAAGTCAAATAAACAGCTCAGTGTAAAGACTTACCAATAAACTGAATCAAGCAGAAGACAGAATTTCAGGGTTTGAAGACAAGGTTGGTAAATTATCACACTCAGACAGTAAAAAAGAAAAACAAGAAATTAGGAACAAAATACCCAAAAACTCTGGGACACAAGTAAAACTTATGACCAAATTTATGATTTTTTTTGCATAGATGAGGGTGTCAAGGTACACACGAAAGGCACAGAAAATCTACTCAGTGAAATGATAGCGAAAATTTCCCAGATTCGGGAAAGACACAGACATCCAGGTAAAGGGAGCATTTAGAAACCTAACTAGGCATGATCAGAAAATATCCTGCCCATGTCATATTACAGCTAAAATTCTGAGTACAGAACAAAGAACGATACTGAAATCTGCAAGATAGAAATGCCAAGTCACTTATACAGGCAACCACATCATAAAACTGCAGATTCCCTGAAGGTCTAAAGGCCAGGAAGGCATGGAATTATATATTTCAAACCCTGAAAAAAAATAGCTGTCAATCTAGATTACTGTATCCAACAAAGCTATCCATCAGAATCAAAGGAGAAATAAAGACCTTCCAACATAAGCATGAACTAAAGCAACTCATGACCACTAAGACAGCATCGCAGAAGATACTTTAAAGAATCCTATACTCAGAAGAGGAAGTATAGATAAGAAAATGAAAATTAGGAGAGAATCAGACTTTAGAAAAACAACCAGGGCTGGGGATATAGCTCAGTGGCATAAGCGCCTGCCTGGCAAGCACAAGGTCCTGAGTTCAATCCCCAGTACCGCAAAAAAAAAAAAAAAAAAAGAAAAACAACCAGATGACAGGAATTAGTACATACCTTTGAACAATAACTCAATATAATTAGCTTAATTCTTCAATTAAAAGATACAGACTAAAAGACTGGGTTAAAAATGAAGACACAGTTCTTTGCTGCTTGCAAGAAACACACCTCACCAGCAAAGACACAGACTGAAAATTAAAGGACAAAAAATAATATTCCATGCAAATACAATCTGAAAGCAAGCAAAAGTAACTTTACTCATATATGACAAAGGAGATTCAAGCCAAAATTAGTTAGATGAGATAAAGAAGATCATTATGTATTGGTAAAGGAACAATTCACCAATAAGCTGTAACAGTTGTGAACATATATGCAACAAGTGTTAGTGCACTCAATTTCATAAAACAAACACTATTTGTAGGCCTGGGAACACAGCTCAGTGGAATAGCATCTGCCTGGCAAGTGCAAGGTCCTGAGTTTGATTCCCAGTACCAAAAAAAAGGAAAAAAGAAAGAAAAATCCCCCCCACTATTTGCAAGAAAAGAAGAGATAGACCCTGATACAATAAGAGTGGATGACTTCAACACTCTACTTTCACGAACAGAGGTCATTCAGACCCCTCCTTGCCAAAGTCAACAAAGAAATATCAGAGTCAAACTACACCACAGATCAAGTGGGACTTACACCAGACGTCTACAGAATATTCCATCCAACATCTGTAGAATACACATTCTTCTCAGCAGTTCATGGCACTTTCTCCAAAACAGATCATTTTAGACCATAAAGCACATCTTAGCACATTTTTTTAAAAAATGGGATAATTCTTTGTGTCTTAGAACATAATGGGACAACATTATAAATCAGTAAGAAAAACTACAGAAACTATATAAACACATGGAGGTTGAACAATTCCTATCTGAACAATCAGCAGGTCCTTGAAAGCATGCAGAAATGCAAACCAAAACAATGTATCAGAATCTGGGATACAATTACCCTGGTTCTAAGAGGAAAGTATGTAGTGAAGAGGGCCTACAGAAGAGGTCAGGGCTACCTCAAATAAGTAACCTAATGATTCATCTCAAAGTCTTAGAGAAATGAGAAGCCAAAACCAAACCCAACAGAAGGAAGGAAATAAAGATCAGAGCTGAAATTAGAAATAGAGACTAAAAGAATACAACAAAATGAAACAAACAGTTCTTTGAAAAGATAAACACAATAGATAAATCCTTTGCTAAACTAACCAAAAAAAAGACAGAGAGAGAAAAGACCTAAATAAATACAGTTACAGACCAAAAAAAGGGGGATAATACAAGAGACACCACTGAAATCCAGAGGATCATTAGGAGCTATTTTGCAAATCTCTGCTCCAGTGAATTGTAGATTCTTAAAGACATGAATGAATTTCCATATGCCCTACAAAAATGGAACCAAAAGGACATAAAAACCTGAACAGATCAATAATAAGCAATGAAACTGAAGTAGTAATTTAAACAAAATAAAAAAGCCCAGGAATTTTGCCTGACTTTTAAATAAGAACTAACAGCAATGCTAAGTATGTCATTAAACAGAGGGCAAGGAACACTTCTAATCTTGTTCTCAAGGCTGATATCAACCTGATACAAAACTAGAGGACACACACACACACACACACACACACACACACACACACAACTACAGGCCAATCCTCTGTAAACATAAAAATGCAAAAATCCTTGATAAAATACCAAATTCAAGCCAAAATGCAAAACACACCAAATGCAAAATGCAAATTCAAGCCAAAACACCAAATGCAAGCCAAATTCAACAAGACATTGAAAAGATCATACACCATCATCAAGCTGGTTTCATCTAGGGGTATCAATATGGGTCAATATACAGGTATCAAGAAACATAATATACTATCATACATAGAATCCAGGATAAAAATCACACAATCATCTCAGCTGATGCAGACAAAGCTTGCGAAAACATTCATCTCGGCTATCATAACGTTCCACGACAGCCCATGCCGTGTTTCCCAGATGCAGCGTGCACTTTTCTCTTTGCTTTCTCCCTCTTTTTCTCTTGACTAGGCCCAAGATTGCTCTGCAGAGCCAGTTTCTTTCCCACTCTTGTGCTTTCTTGAATAAATTTTGCCATTGTTAAGAAAAGAGAAAAAAGAAATGAACATCTCTTCATAATAAAAGCCCCCCAAAACTAGGCATTGAAGAATCATACTTCAACATGGTAAGGGCTTTGACAAAATCCATAGCCAACATCATCTGACTGGAGGAAAATTTTAAAGCATTTTCTCTAAAATCAGGAATGAGATAAGGATGTCCACTTTCACTGCTCCTATTTAACATAGTACTTGAAATTTTAGTAATAGCAACTGGGCAAGACAAAGAAATAAAAGGAATACAAATAGGAAAGGAAGAAGTCAAATTATCCTTCTTTGCAAATATGCTCTTACATTACTCTAAAGACTCCACCAAAGACTTTTGGATCTGATAAGCAAATTGAGCACAGCAGAAGGATACAAAATCAACATAAAAGTCAGTATCTGTAATGAACTCACTGAAAAAATAAATCAGGAAAATAATTCCATTCACAGTAATTTTTTTAAAAAAAACTACAAATCATCCAGGCACAGTGCCTCATGTCTATAATCCCAGCACTGGGGAGGCTGAGGCAGAAGAATCACCATGAGTTCAAGGGCAGCCTGGGCTACATAGTGCTCTTTTTTTTTTTTTTTTTTTTTTTTTGCGGTACTGGGGATTGAACTCAGGACCCTGCACTTGCAAGGCAAGCGCTTATTCCACTGAGCTATATCCCCAGCCCCCCATAGTGCTCTCTCAAGGGCAGCCTGAACTGCACAGTAAGACCTTGTCTAAAAAAAAAAAAAGAAATAAACAAAAAAAACCTCATACAGATCAACCTAACTGAGGAGGAAAAAGAATGCTATAATCAAAATAATAGAACACTAAAGCAAGAAGCTTGAGAAGCCATTAGAAGATGGGAAGGTGTCCTATGTTCATGGATTGGCAGAATTAATTATTGTTAAAAATCACCAAAAATATTACCAAAAATGACCTGCATATTCAGTGCAATCCTCATCAAAACACCAATGATATTCATCAAAGAACTTGGGGGGAAAACCCCTAAAATTCACACAAAAAAACATGAAAGACCCACAATAGTAAAAGCAATTCTAAAAAAAAAAAAATTGCAATACTGTAAGATCACAATACCTGACTTTACAATCTGTGACAGAGCCATTGTAAAATAACAACAACAATAACAACAATGTGGTACTGGAATAAAAACAGACATAGAAACCAGTGAAACAGAATAGAGGACATAGAAATAAACCCATCCAGCTACAGCTACCTGATTCTTGATGAAGGGGCTAAAATCATATCGGAGGACAGAAGCTCTTCTACAAAGGCACTGGAACATTGTTTACTTACATGTGGAAGAGAGACACTAGACCCACATTGCTTATTCTGTACAAACCTAACTCAAAATGGGTCGAAGACCTAAATATAAGATCTCAAAGTAAGACACTGATAGAAAACCTCATGGGAGAGGCACTTTTAAGATACGGGCACAGGAAATGACTTCCTGAGTAGGACTCCAATAGCTCAGGAAGTAATAGCAAGAACTGACAAGTGGGATGGTACCAAGTTAAAAAGCCACTACCCAGCAACGTAAACAACAGAGTGAAGAGACAGTTTACATAACCGGAGACCACCTTGGGCAGCTGCTCTTCCAATAGAGGATTAGTAGCCATGACATAGAAAGAACTCAAAAAACTTTATTCCAAAAGAGCAAATACATCAAAATAAAAAAGGGCAAATGTAGTACAGTACTGGCCTAGCATGTGTAAGTAAGCCTCAGTCGCCAGTATCAGTGGGAGGGGAGGCAAATGAATCTGAAGGACATATCTCAAAAAAGGAAATACAAATGGCCAGCAATTATATTAAATATTCACAATCTTTAACCATCAGGGAACTAAAAATCAAAACTATACGGAGATTCCACCCCACCCATTCAGAATGGCTGTCATCAAGAAAACACACAATAAACTCTGGCAAGAAGCTGGGGAAAAGGAACATCTACATTGTTGGTAGGATTGTAAAATCGTACAGCCACTGTGGAACTCGTACTAAAGCCACTGTGTGGGTACCAGGGCGGGAAGGCAGAACAATGTCCCAGGAGGCTACTGCACCAAGGTAGCTGGGAGCTACCAATTCTGGAAAAGAAGGCAAAGCTCACACCATCCAGAAACGTATTATAGACCAGCCAGACAATCACCACCAGGGTCAGGTCACATCAGATAAGATGGCCAGATTCTCAAATGGAAAGAAAAGCAGACAGGCAAGAATGATCACACACCTGGGGTACATGAACACCTTGAGAAACAGACACCAAGTTTAATTAACAAAAGAACTAATATATATTTAAAGAGAGTTAATGGGATAATTAGAAGATGACTTTAGAATACAGAAAATTCACACCCTTCAAGAGACTTCAGAGGATATTTCACCCATTAAAAAGAAATACAGAACTTAAAACTTTGAATTTCATCATTGATTTTATTTACTTATTTAGTTTGGGTTTCTTGAGACAGGGTCTCACTACACAGTTCAGGCAGACCTTGAACACCCTATGTAGCCCAGGACGGTCTTGAATTCACAGTGGTCCTGCCTCCGCCTCCTGAATGCTGGGATTACAGGTGTGTGCCATCACGCTTGGTGATCACTGACATTTTTAGAAAGATAAAATTAAGTACCAGAGTACACCAAAAGGTGACTTATTATGTACCCCAGAAAATCATGCCAAGTGATTTAATAAGAATATAATACAAAAAAAAAGGAAAAACGAAAAGAAAAGTATGAAAGAAAAATGAAAGAGGCTCAAAGGATCTGGACCAACATATGCCCAACAGAAGTTCCAAAGGCTAGAAGAAAAACAATGCAAGAGAATCATAGAGATAATAAGTGAACGCTTTCTAGTGGCAGGGAAAGATGTGAGCTTTCAGAATGAAATGACCCAGCAAGTCTTTAAATGGGACAAGGATATTAATATTGATATATTCGTATGCATGAAGGATACTGTATGAAAAACATCTTCACTCCACTATACACAAAATGACAGAGATCTGAAATACATAAAGTATATCAGAGAAATGTAAGTGAAACTGACAGGTGTATAGAAACCAAACTGATCAAAAAGATAAAAGGGCTCTACGGTAGTGGTTTGCTACGGAGCATTTCCAGGGAGCATTATTAAAAAATGCAAATTCTGAGTACGCCCTACTCTCTCCAGATCCAGTCTGTGTCTCTGGGTGTGGTAGGAGAATTCACACTTTTAATTAACAGCCTAGGTGACTCTGATAGGGGTGCTCTGGAACCATACTCTGAGAACCATCAAGTTAAGAAACACCATTAAAACCTCAGTTTAATAGATACATTGAACTTTTCAACCAAAAAAAGGGAATGGTTATTCTTTTGAAATTCCATAAAGCGTTCACAAACAATGATTTGGCAGACTAGAAACAAAACTTAAGGAGCTTTCAAAGAACAAAAAAATGGAACAGGCTGTTCTTTAATCATGAACCTAGTGAAATTAGAAATTAACACAAAAGGGTAGCGAAAAAATCAAAACTGACCAGGAAAAAACTACTTATTTAATAAAGAAAAGGCAGAAAAACTCATTGAAGTAGAAAAGATAAGGGGAGCTATAGCTCAGTGGCACAGCGCCTGCCTGGCAAGCACAAGGTCCTGAGTTTGATTCCCGGTACCAAAAAGAGAGAGAGAGAGAGAGAAAGGGGAGGGATGGAAGGTTAAGGGGAAGTAAAAAGGATTAAGATGTGATATGCACACATACCACACCCCATGATACATGTGTTCATTATGTACCACAAACATGTACTAGTTAAGAAAGAGAATAAAGTAGAAGCTTAAAAAAAAAGATCAAACATTCCCAACTAATTGGAAATACATAACAATGCACTACACAGTAAAGTCTGGGAGATGAAGGCAAAGCTACATTCACAGGGAAATTTATAGCCTTAGAATTGGTATATTAGGAAATAAGACTGAAAATAAATACACAATTAACTTAGGAAGCTGGATTATGGAGGCGGAGGTAGGAGGAAGCCAGAACAACAGAATTAAACCAAGAAGTTTAGAGAGGGAGTAAGACAAAAATGGAAATGAAATAAACAGAAATAGAAAACAAAATAAATAAATGGGTGACTGAATGAAGTATATATGCCCAATAAAACTAAAAGCTGGGGATGGTTTGGCTACATATGTAAAAAGCGCTTTTCTGATTGTGTTCAGTCCACTTCTAACCCACCTGCATCTTTTTTAATGGGAAAGCACTTAGGTGTTACAGAAAATGATAAGAAATGATGTGAAAACACCTAAGATGTTCTAAGTGGCTTAAGAAAGGTTGTTAATTCTAATATTGACTCAGAGGTCATTCTTTATTTTTGTTAAGATTGAAAAAGTTGCTTTAGTGAGTCAGATTCCACCTGGTGTCTTTGTTTGCAGAAACACTCGTGCAGTGAATGGATCACTACATCTCCACCTTCTGGATGTGCATTTCATGGGCATTGAGTTCTGCTCAGCATTGCACACATGAATCATTCATGCCCATCACCAAACCGCCGCTGTTCTGCTGGCCTGGCATTGTCTGATCACCCATTAGCCGGGCCGAGCTCTGGTCTGAGCTGCCCAGCTGGGCATCCCTGGGGACCCATTACAGGTCTGGGTGGCAGAGGCTACTTCAATGACGCTGGGAGAGAGAAAGTCTTCTTCTTTTTCCCTATTCAGAAACTGACAAAGCTTCCACTGTCTAAATGAAAGTTGCGAGCTGACATCCTAAGGGCCAAATCCGGTCTGCAGGTATATTTTGTTTGTGCATAGAAAACTGTGAATTAATTATTAACATAAATAATTGAAAAAAATCAGATGCAAAAAACCCAGATACTTGGTGTGTGTGACTGGGACTGTCCTTAGGGTCTCCTCACTCCCTGCAGGGTTCTGACTCTGAGGCCCAATGGTATTGCCCCTGCCTCACTCAGGGGATCTAAAACAGTCTTTTAAGTGAGAACAGTGTGCTAGAAATTTCAGTATTTCCAGATCCAGACTACATCCTTGAAACTGATTCCTTTACCTCAGCAGCACAATTTTTTTGTTGTTGTCAGATTCTGTGTCCTGAGTCATAGTTTGAGAAATACTGTCACCATAATGATGATGCGGAGCTGTGATAACAGACGCAGCTACTGTGGGCTGTCCGGGAGCCACAAGAACATCTACACCACTCCCTTCTTGCTTCCCTCATTGATTCAGTCGCTCATTATTCAATTCACTTGCTTAACAAAGATTTATTTGCAAATGAACTCTATGCTAGGCATTTTTCTAGGGCTAGGGACTCAGCGGGCTCTAAGATGAAGCCCAGTGCTGTTATTGTAAAGGGGCGATGTCGGGGGGGGGGAGTGTGTTTCAGGCCCTAAATATCTAACTTGCAAGTGACCTACGGCAAGCAACAGTCCCTAGGAACTATTCTCTATTCCTATGGATTTTATAATATGAGAACAAGGTTTTCCTTTAAACTTAATCTAGGAGTCATAGTTTCAAAGCTGGCGGGAACAGGAAATGTCAAGTCCACTCCTTGTCGGAGAAGCAGAAGGAAGCTCCAGAGGAGTGTGCACTAGTCAATTTTCCGGTTGCTCACACATGATACCCGACTTAAAGGAAGAGAGGTTCCACCTAGTCCTTGGTTTCAGGAGGTCCAGTCCATGGTCAGCTGGCTCCAAGGCATAAACATCATGGTGGAAGGGCATGGTGGAGCAGCGCTGCTTAGCTCCTGGTGTCCAGGAGCGAGCAGGGGAACAGTACCAGAAAAAAGGGGCCAGGAACAACATATGGTACCTAAGGCCAGGACTCTGACCCACACTGACGCACCCAGACGTGTGCCCCACCAATCCCCTGGGCGGCTCCCAACCCAATCCAGTTGACACAAACAAGCTTAAGCATCCCTGACTGAGACTTAGCCAAGGTCCCTGGAGATTCAAGAAAGGTCCAGCTACCCTCTCCAGGCTGGCCTGGCCTCGGTCATTTGTTCTTTCAATTCCCTAAAATAAGACTCATCATCTCCAACCTCTTCAGAAGATGTAATGGAGCATAAAGCATCAGAGTCTCAGTGTCGCACAATACGGGGTGCGACCGGGGCACACTCAGAATGAGTTTCCCAGTTCAAGATAAAACAGCAGCAATGGTGACCACGCAGTGGCAGGTCAGCCAGCCAAACACCCCTGGGAGCTGAAGCTGCCTCCTTGTCCTGGCTGCAGCCCTGTCCTGCAGCCAGGGTCTCCATCTACCCCTGCAGCGCCTCTCCTTGTCCTGAACTTCAGCATGCTTTTTCAAGTCATAATTAATGGGAGCGGGGAAACAAAACTTTTTTCCTCTGGTGCTGTCGATTGACCCCAGGTCCTTGCATGCGCTAAGCAGGTACTCTACCCCTGAGCTACATCCCCACCCAAAGAACATCTTTCCTACATACCTCTACTTTCTCTGCATATTTTTAGTCAAGTTTGGGCCATACTTTGTGAATAAGATGAGAAAAACCAAATATGAAGATTGGGTATTCATTTTTATAACAAAGTAATTCCTTAATAGGATCACAACACAAAATTAAATTTCCAAAAATTCACCTAATAAATACTAAAAAAAACACCCTAAATAAATAAATTGACTATGAAAATCAATCAATTCTTCTATAGGGACAGGGGTCTCTTGAGGTAGGAAAATGGCAGGATGAAGGCCTCATTGAACTTTATTAAAAATTAACAGAGAATTCTAGTAAAAGCAGCTTCTGCCTCCACAGCTAGACTCGAGCAATTAGAAAGACAAAGACAATGAAAAAGGAAGGAACTAAGCCCAGGAAGGTCCCAGGCAGCTTGACTAAAGCACACTTGCCCTTTACCTAATCCTTAAGCCTAGCTACCTTTTCGTAAATCCCCCACTCATACTGTTTTCCACCACCAAAGGACAGGGAAAACTCATGGCCCAAAGAAATCCAAGGTTTAGGATGAAAGAAAGCCAGGGAGCCAATCAGATTCCAGGAGCCTACACAGGGAGGAGGAGCCCAATATTTTATTTTGAGACAGGATCTCTCACTAAATTGCCCAGGCTGGCCTCAAACTTGTGATCCTCCTGCCTCAGCCTCCTGAGTAGCTGGAATTATACACTTTTGCCACCACACTCTACCACTTTATATATACTCTTTAACTTACCCAATCTCTTTCTTACAAGACAATGGGCTACCTACCCTGCCTGCACCAATCTAAATTCCTGATAGGAAAACTGACATAACCCCTCCCCCTACTGAGGCTTTGTCTTTAAAACTTGTTTGAAATCTGTAAAACCTTGGAACACAATTCAACCGGCTTGGATGAGTGTTTTCCCAGTTACAACTCTGATCAGCTCAAATAAACCCTTTTGTTTCTTAAATCAATTTGTGCCTCAGTTTCTCCTAAGGGTCAACAATTTTGTATAACACAGAAGAGATTTCAACGTTGATATTTTAAACTTTTTTATAGTCCCCATAACACAGTCCCTCAAAAATGCTCCTTCCCTTCCAGGGAGACCATAACATTCAGGCTTCTGCCCAGAAACATCAGGAGTTCTTTGGTTAAGAAATGTACTATGTTCTATATACAAATTCTGTTAGCAAGAACTAGGCCTGAGCCAGGCATGACAGGCAGCCCTGTAATCCCAGCAGAGTGGGAAGCTGAGGCATGAGAATCTCAAGTTGAACCCTGGACAACTAGGCAGTCTAGTGAGACCCTGTTTCAAAACAAAAATGTCTGGGAAAGTAGCTCAGTTCAAATACCCTGGGCTCAGTACTCAGTGCTGGGGGGTAGCCCTGAAATATGCATTGTACACAAATAGATTAATGATTCTTCTTGTGCATATCGAATTTTGGAACCACAGCTCTCTCTTCTGCTTATAACCATGGTTCTCAAACACTGCTGCAAATTATAGCCATGCAGAGAGTTTAAGGAACAATGGCTGAGCTTAAGCCTAGGAGCAGAATCAGAATCTCAGGGCTGTAGGACCAGGACATTCGGGCTTTCATTTCTTTTTCACTCTGTATTTTGAGCTAATTATAGCTTTCACATGCCATTTGTGAGGCACAATACAGAGAGGTCCCATGTTCCCACCCCTGATGGTGACATCTTGCAGAACCCCAGCACATCATCACAGTCGGGAAACTGACCTTGCCACTGTCCTCCTGTGTTTTTAAACTAGATCACTATTTTCACCCTCAATTCTTTCTCTGCTGATACTTAGTTCTGCTGCAGAAGTTCATCTCTCCTTCAATGGACAGCTATTTTTTTTTAACTTTTTATTTTGCAAGAATGTAAAACCCACAGAAAATATAACAGCGTATCAGAAGCCCAGATATCCTCCCCCTGCATTCACCAACTGCTAACATTTTGCCCCGTTTCTCACTCTCTTCCACTGCCCCCTTCCCAGTGTGCATGAACACACTCTTCATTCTGACCCGCTGACCCACTCGGATGTAGACAGCAGGACTCTTAGTTCTCTACTTTCCTGCAAGCGAGAATATTCTCTTGTATGACCACGATGTCAGTATTATGACTGGGAGGTCTAACGCCAACACAAATAATTGTGGTGATAATATAGTCTATTTTCAAACTTTGCTAATTTCCCCAACTGTCCCTGAATGTAGCCGTTCCTCATCCATCCTTGTAGGGTCTCATGGACATAACTGCCATCTCTTTACCACCCATCCTTTCACTGGGAAGAGTCCCTTATTCTTTCTTTGTCTCTTAGACCACTGACATATTTTGAAGACTCTGGGCCAGGTAGTTTGTAGACTGTCTCTCGGTGTGGGGTTGTCTGGTTGTTTCCTCATGTGATTTCATTTTGGGAAGGCATTTTTCATGGATGTGCCCAGCTATGGGTTCATGGGGGACACGGGTGGCTGTGGAGGGTTTTGCGCTCCCGTTGTTTAAAATGCCTTTAAGCATTGCCGATGGATGGCCACCTCTGAACACACTGCTTCTGGCCCAACATCAATAACATTTACAACAGATGGGTGGCGTATTCTGAAGCAAAAACAGGCCAGCGCGAGTCCCACCCTGTGACTGTTATTCCAAAGGACAAAGGGACATGGAACCTGGGGTTCCTGCATAGGCTTCTCTAAGGTCTGGCTGAGCAGCGTCACGTCTTTGTGCCTCAGTTTCCTCAAACTAGAGCATGGGGATGAAAACGGCCAGCACTTAACTCATGGGGTTGCAGTGGGTGTTACAGACGCACCCTGATGCTCAGAATTTACCAAGTGATCATTTAACGTGAGCTCTTACTATCACTTATTTAAAAAATGTCATCAAGCCAAATCTCTCGTGTGTTGCTTTAATCTGGTGGATGGGCCAGAGGCTTTTTTGTTAAGGGACTATCTGCCATGGGTCTCTGTTGTTTTCAAAAACTTGCTCACAGTGACCATTCTATGGCCCTGCTGCTCGGCTCTGCCAAAGACCTGGCCCTCCTGGCTGGAGGCTGAAGACTTACTACTGCTTCATGTATCATTTAGAGGAGTCTGTTTTTGTCTGTAGTGTTTGGAAGGCCTGGATATTCATCTGTCCTAAGCAGGGAGAAATTTAAGGCCTGTGGGAGCCTTGGAATCCCAGGGATCAGCACAGAGAACTGAGCTGCCCACAGCCACTTAGTGCCCCAAAGATGTGCTGGGGTCGCTCTTCCACTGTTCCTCCTGTCTTCTGTGTCTTCTCATTCGGTCCCCTTCTGCTCTCACTCCTAAACTGACCTGATCGTGCCCATCTCCGCTCTATCAACACCGCTATGGACAGCAAGCAAAGGGCCCAGGGTTCACACTCAGCCACTGACTCCCAAACCCTCTCTGAGCCACAGTCTGCACGAGGGCGGAGTGAGCACCAGCACCGAAAGATGGCCGTGGTAAGTTGGAGTAAAAAACATGAGATTATCAAACAGGATGGATGATATAATCCCACTTATGTTAAAACCTAAAAAAAGAGGAGGGGGAAAGGCACTTGCTCAGAGCTATTTACATACAGTGGTCTCAAACAGAAGTATCCAAGCGACGAACTACCCTCCAAGCAAGTGTTTCTTTTATGTCTTACTGCAGAAATCAGTGAAGGCCTCTGAGATCTGCTGCAGGGCCCTGCTGGGGCAGGGGGGAAGGGGCTCCCCTGGGGATGCTTGGCAAGCGATGGCCTTTAGATGCCCCTCTGTGCCAGTAATAACTATGATATTAAGATGAGGGATTGTAATTGGGGCAGGCACCCAACTCACCCCACTTTAGGACTTATCCAATGGGAAGAGAAACTCAGAAGGGCTTTCAGAAGATGCCAGGGTGGCTGAGTCTTCCTGGCATCTCTCCTGCTTTCAGGGACCCACAGGATAACTAAACATTGAACTAACTCTGACTGGGAAAGGGGCAGGACTGGGATGTTCCAGGTCAACTCTCCCCTTCTGGATAATGATAAATACCATTTTTAATATGGGTGACTCTAAGCCTTCCTATTAGTGTGGGACAGTAGGACTATGAAAAGACTCTTATCCTTTGTATCATTAGAATTTTTATATGTTATCTGGAAAATAAGATATCTTAATAAAAAATGTACCTTTCCTCTCATGCCTGATACTTAAATGGAGCCACTGTCCTATAAATGGAAATTATACCACCCATCGCAGCACAAAGCCCTTGTACCAAGGAAAGCAAACGTGACTAAATGCGGCACCCTGGTGGAATGCTCTGGGAAGAGGCACGATTATGGTTCAGATCTAAAATATCCTCCAAAAGTCTCAAGTTCAGACGTCGGGCTTCTGGGAGGTGATGGATCACGGGGCTGCTGTATTCACCTGTGGGTGAGTTCACAGCTGACTGTGCTGTTAGGAAGTGGAACCTGATCGGAAACGGGGTCACTCAGGGCATGACCAGGAGGAACCCGTTCTTAGCCCCGCCTCCCCCTTCTATCTGCTTCCTGGTTGCTGTGGCATGTCAGGTTCATGCACCAGGCTGTTTCCGCCTTACACCCGGCCAACCACGGACTGCGACTTCCGAAACTGGAAGCCCAAACAAACCTCTCTCCCTTTAAGCTGCAGGTGCTGGGTACCGTGAAACGGGAAGGCTAGTCAGGCAGGGACCCTCCCTCAAGCTGTAGAGCTGCTCCCGCTATACGATGACGTCCTATCCGATGGGAGGAAAACCCCACATCCTTACCCCAGCTGTCAAACCCTACCCAGTCTGCCTCACAGCTGCTCTCTGACCGTACCCCCCACCCGCTCTTCTCCCTTCCCCCTCAGGACCTCTGCAGCTGCTGTGGCTGGGCCTGGGTGCTCTGCTCCACCTGGCTCACTCCCTCACTCCCTGGAGACAGCTCCTCAAACACCACCTCAACAAAAAGCAGTCCCTGTCCGTCTGCCCTAAATATAACACAGCAGCTCCTGCCCCTCTTTCTTGGTCCCTTATTCTGCTCCACTTCTCCATCCGCCTCCTAACATCTGATTTGCTTGTTTATCATCAGCTGGTCTTGAGCACTGGACTGTGGTGAGAACCATGATAACTTGGAGCACTCACGCCTGTTTAAGGGGACAGATGCTCCGCAGCCCCAGTCGCTGCTACCGCGCAGGACTGTGAACTCCAAACCTGCCAATTTTCCAGAGAAGCTGCCATTCAGATTTTCCCACAGAATCTCCTGATTCTCAAGTGTCAGCTACTAATTCACAACCTTCCAAGGCACTGTGCAACACAATGGGGAGGGGGCTACCAGAACATGTCTGTGGCCCGTGGTCATGTGAACCCAGGGCCACCAGGAAGCGGAAGTTCACGGTGATGCGCTCAGAGGCACAAAGGCTGCTGTGTCTCAGCAGTGAAGGTCAGGTGAGACCGAGTCCTCAGACACACGTGTCCTGCTCCATTTCTGGCTGCGCTTGCAAACAGTGCACGGGGCTGAGTATAATGAGTCAGGTGCCTTTTCCCCTCTCCCCTGTTCTGGTCACATCTCTTAACACTTTTGCCCTTGCAGGAAACTGGCACTGCCATTTTGCTCTCTGCTTTCGCAGGAAAATAACTCCAAGGGGAAATTGACTGTGAAGCCTTAAGGAGTGCCCCCTCAAGATGGGCAAAAAAATGGAAAGAGAGAAATACAATCGAGCGCTCACAGCGGAGGAAATTAGGCACTGGCAGAGGAGCAGCAGCCGTGCCAGTGCAGAGCCTTTGCACCCAGGAATGCTAATGGCCTTGGAAGCTGGTGAGGGACACTGCTGCTCTGGTGCAGGGAGCTGGGGGCCAAGGGGGAAGAAATACATGTTCGTTTAATAAGAGGTACTGACTGGACACCGGACCGAAGGCAAATTACCATGGCCTCTGGCTGGAAGGGCACCATGGATTCTGAGGGGCAGGGGTAACAGGCTGAATGTGGCTAAAGTCCAGTCCAAGCAAACTAAGAGAAACTGAGGCCTTGTTTTGCACAGATTCTAAGCAGAGGACTGATGAACTCAGAAGTCTGTTGTGGGGTTGGGGGAGAAGTGTTTTAAAAGCAATAAAGCCCACAATTTTGTCCATTGTTTCATCCTGCTTTTACAGACTGGATGAGGAAACAAGGTCATTGATTGAGGCACTGAATAGAAAAGGAACTGTTTCTTTCTTTTTTTTAATCCAAGAAGACAAACATTCCCAGCTAACACAACCAGGATGTGAAACAAAATGATCGCTCACTCCTTACCTGTCCCTCCTTTGTAAGCAAACAAGAAAACACAGGCACACACAGCAATCAGAGGAACGTTTCCTGGACAACATTTCCACATTTCCATCTCCGCTATGAGTCACGTTTGTTTCACAGAAGCACTTTTGGGTAGAGAAGCAACGTGCAGAAGCAAGACTCTGCCCTTGGAATATGCTGCCAGGGCCCACAGCTGCACAAACGCTGCTCTGGCGGAGGGGGAAGGGTCCGCTTAGCAACCTCTACCTGCCATCTCTGGATAGCTCTGCTTATACTTAACCATAAAGATGGTTTATTCACCTACTTTCATGCCAAAAGCATACACTTGGAACAAACTCCAGCTACCCATCCCCATGCCCACACACTGGCCCAGCCTGCCACGTTCCCCCAGGTCTCCTCCACCTCCGCCAGCCTCACCTCATCCCGTGCTCTCCTCACTCACCCCACATCTACAGTATGTACACTGGACAAGCTCAACCTCAGAGCATCTACACTGCTGTTCCCTCTGCTTGGAATGCTTTCCCCCTTGCTCCTCCTTATCTACCAGGTTTCAAGGGAACTGTCATTGCTGAGAGAGGCCTTCCTTCCCTTCTAACACACGCATCTTGCTGTCCCATCTTCCTCCTCTGACTTCTTCACAGAACTCATCAATACCAAGGTCAATGATTTCACTCCTTCTTTCCCCCATTCCCTCTCCCTCCTCTGGAATGTAACTTGCTTAAAAATGCCCACCTCATCGCTCTTGTTTTTGTCTGTATCCAAGGTGCTGAGGACAGAGTCTGAGGCTCAGAAGTGGGTGCTTGACAAGTGCTGCTGGAGGGGAGATGGGGTAGTTCAAAAGGTTTCAGAAATGAAACTGCAGGAAAGGACCAAATGCCCCTAGTCAGCCGCATGAGCTGCTGCTCTGGCATGGCCTCAGGGTGTTCATGGTCTCTGCGGCCCTGGCCAGGGGCAACGGTCCCAAGGTGTGACAGGCCAGGCACACAGTGCACACAGGCCGAGGGTTGGCCCACCAGCTGCTGCATCTTGCCCTCCGCCCTCTCCTGCAGTGTTTAGGACCCAGGACAGACATCACCTCTGGGAAGCCTTCCTGCACATGCTCCCTCTTCCCTTAGACACTTGCTACAGAGGGATCAGATGCTGCAGACTCAGCTCAGACACCAGCCCTACCGATCTCTGCCATCAGACATCGCTGTGCACTGACCTTGGGGCACCAGTGTCAGGTACCTGCTCTGTGTGTGCAGCACAGTGTGCGTGGGGAACGTAAGAGTGAAGGAAGCCAGGGGTATGAGGACGGACTATGCCATTGTTAGAAAGTACCCATACCCCAAGCTATAGCAGCCCCGAGCCCCAGTGTCCTGCAGGAGTCTTAAGCACAAGGCCATAGCAAGTCCCTACCTGTGGATGATCCCCAGAAGCATCCTTGGCCTTGACAGGCACATCCACGCAGGGCTCAAAATCTTCTGAATAATCCAGAGGAGGTTTGATCTGCAGTCGAGAGCCGGCTTCCGTCCTGATCTGCACCGATTTCTATGCATAAAGATGCAGACTGTCTCAGACATGATGGAATGGACATCTCTCCTTTGCGCAGGGGTAAGGGCTAGCACTGGAAGGGCTGACGGTAGGAATCGGAGTCCGCATGGTTTGCCTGTGTGTGACAGTGCTCATGCTCTGATCAACACTGGTCCAGCACGTGCCTAGCTTGGGCCAACTCAGGGAGGGTCATCCCCCCTCTGCTGAGAGATCTTGTTTTTTTTGCATGGTGCTGGAGACTGAACTCAGACCACCCATATGCTTGGCAAGCAGTCTTATACTGAGCTACAACCCCACGTTTCCATGCTTTCTTTAAACTCTGAGATAGTCTCGCTAAGTTGCCCAGACTGGCCTCAAACTTGTGAGCCTCCTGCCCCAGCCTCCAGAGTCCCTGAGACTGTAGGTGTGGATCACTCGGCTGCTCAAAGGTTCCTCCTTGAACTTTCCAAGGTGCCCAGTAGAATTTTTTTAAATTAACTTTTTGGCGTAGAATTATTTACTGGCAGAATCTGAGCAGCTGCTAAAGGCCCTTCTGAAAAGAGACTTTGATCTCTGCTTTGAGAAACCCTGGTGCCCTCCTATACACACCAGGGGTGTTGGAAGATGAAATACAATGCGGAACACTTCCCAAGCTTACAGGCCTGCAGGAGGTGGTGGATAGGCCCTCCTCTGCCTAGCTTTCCTTGGATCACTCTTTGGAGAGCCAAGGGCTGCAGGCCATTCCCAGTCCACGTCCTGCTTCTTCTGTACTGGGTTTCTAGATATGCACAGGGAGTGCCCCGTTCCCCCAAGCCCCACAGCTGGCGAGGACCATGTGAACACATGGAGCCCGGGGATGAGGGTGGCAGGAGGAGCTGTGTATCTTCTGCTGTGCCCTGACAGGGCTGGTGCCAGCCTCCTCTTGCCCAGCTCCCACCCTTCTTGTTGCAGCCGTCTGTGCACAACACAGTTAGTGCCAGCTCCCTCTGCAGCCCCCGAGGGCAGAGCCAATGCTTCCCTCTCGGCAGTGGTGGATCACACACACCAGCCTCACACTGCTCAAGCTACTGTTATTTGGATTCTGCAAGGACAGCCAGAGCTGTGCCCGGTGCGCAGAGTTCTCTACCATCAGATGCCCTGTCCTACACACAGTCACTCACTGACAGTCAGACAATGGAACTTCGGCAGGGCCCCGAGGGCCTGCAGCTCTATCACATCCATGATCCGTTCTTCATGACACACCTCCTTATCTTTTTCGGGGACCCACTTCCCACCCTACTCTCAGTCCATGTGTGTGGTGCTAGGGTGGGAAGGAGAGCCGGGCCTGACCAGCAGCCCATTCCCTCCCTTCATAGCACACCCAGGCTGTCTGATTCAGGACAGGAACTGTCCTACAGCAGCCAGGGAGAAGACTGGGATTCAGTTAGAGCCATGGGAAGGAGAAGCTTGCTTCCTGGAAAGAGGCTTCCCTAAAGTGGGTGGCCGCTGGGACCATACTGCTGCTCACACAGAAAGGGTGCTGAGAGGTAGAAGCAGAGTCCTGGTGGATTTGTCTAGAACTCCTAGATCCAGCTGCACTTGAAGCAAGCCCACTGAATCTGTCTCTTTTTTCTTATGCCAATGAGAATAGGATTTATGCTATCTGTGACCAAGTCTTGACCTCTACCTGTGCCATAAACCCTCCCATCTCTCTGCCTCTGCCCACACTGCTCTTCCAGCCTGTGCCACCGGCCTCAATCTTCTCCAGGATCCCAAACCCTACCTCGCTTTGGAGACACTGCTCTCTGCCCACCCTGACCTGTCCGCTGCCTGACTGTGTGGCAGCAATGTGCCCTGGTGGCCCTTGCAGCGTGGCATGGCCATGTGCCCCAGGTGTGACCATGTGAAGGTAACAAGGAGGGGCTTCTGAGGGAAGTCCAGCTTTCCCAGCAGCCACAGCAGGCTCAGCGCACGCAGGACTTTTGCCCTTTGCCCGCAACACTTCTTACTGGCTGAAATGTGGATGGGATACATGGGAGAAAGGACCATAGCTTTGCGGAAAACAGGAGAAGCCGGGCTCCTAGTGACATCGCCCACCTGCCCACCGCTAGCCACCTCCAAATGCTTCTTCTGAGAGAGAAAAGCAGCCGTCCCCCTTGCCAAGCCACAGTGGTCCCGCTCCTCTGACACCCAGCTGCCCTCTAGCCTGGCTGATACTCTTCTGTGGTACCTGGCATTTCTGTATCTCCTCTGTGCGGAAGGCCTGGCTATAAGCTCAGGCAGACTGGGTCAATCCCCGCAACGCGCGTGCTTGTTCCATGTGACCTTTGGCAGGTCAGTGATCCTCTGCCATTCAGGACACCCTCGTCCCAGCAATGCAGGCTGGGCCCTGGGGCTTTGGCACAAACCTGAGAGAGGCCTTTTTAAGTGTCCCCACCAGGTGCCTTGCTTACCTCATCCTGGCCCTGCTGCTGGGGACAGAGGAGGACACAAAGCTATGTGTGCTGACTCTATGACCCACTGAAAGAAATTGCGGGGTTGCTGGGGCCATGTGTTTCCCCGATGACCTAGCATGAGGACTTTCTCCCGGACCCTGTGAGAGTCAACCTCTCCCAGGAACTGGGAAAGGCAACTATGACCTTCATGAAGAAGACAAGGAATGCACTCCACTACTCAGGACAGAGCCTCTTCTGATCCGAGCCCACACTGCCATGTACCCCGTCACTCCTTTCATGAGGATGCCATGTCACTTAATGTGGACTGGGTGCCATCCCAAGCATGGCAGGTGTGTCTGCTCACTGAACTCTCCTGTAATTCCAGAGGCCGTGTAAGGCACAAGGGTGTGGGCCCTTGCCCAAGGTCACATAGCTGGGAAGCCAGGGAGATGCAACAGCAGGTGGCAGGGTGGGAGAGGGAGTGGCTGATGGCCACACTGGTACCCCAAGGGCACGGCACAGGGCAGAGTTGGGAGGTGGAGACTGAGTTCTGTCACAGGGCCTGAGTGCCTGGATGGAAGAGCAAATCAGGAGGAGACGACTGCTGGCCTCTGATGTAAACCCACAAGCATAAGCACGTGCCCCAGTGCCAACGCAGGAGAGCTCTGTCTCCCTTCTGAGTTCCTCACGACCTCCTCTGCCAGCAGCTCAGCACAAATGCAGCTTCACTAAGCTCGCCAGGGGGCAAACAGGGGTTTGCAGGTAGCCTAAGTCCCTGGGCAAACCCTTCCCAAGCTCTGACTGCACAGGGCTCTGGAAAGCCAACACCCTGTCCTCCAGGCATGCACTGCACCCACAATGGAAGACCCTGTTTAGGCAGCAACCTGTGACAAAGTGAGTGTGGTCCAGAAAGAGTTTCTCAAGCTGAGTGGGTGCCTAGGAGGGGAATAAATAGGCCCTCCATCTGGCCTGCTCTCCCACCCCCGGCCCTAGGAGCTTCCCCTGCTCGCCACGCCAGGCTGAGCGCAGCCCACCCGAGGCTGCCCCCGCCGCAGCCCTGGAGCCTGAGCACCCGCCTGCCACCTCCCCACCTGCGCCTGTGCTGATGACTGTGCTCCGGGCTGCTTCCCTCCTTGGCATGTGGCTGTGCCAGGAGTGGGTGTTCCCGAGTGAGTGGCTGCTCCTTCCTGCCTATGTGTATGCCAGGAACTGGGCAGACCTTTGCAGTGTATGCACTGGAGGAGGATTTAGAAGCCCTGACCCTGGAATCCCATGTTCTCTTTGCCAGCTCAAAGCCAGATCGTTTCTGAGCCCACTCTCAGCCCAGAGTTATTTGTGTGTACCTGCCACACCCCTTGGTGAAGTGTTCCAAGAGGTGTGCATTAGAGCTCATTGTCAACTAAAAAACAGCAGGCAGGCCAGGGGCTGCCCTGTCTGGTTGTGCAGGTTGTGCAGTATATCAAGGGCTCCCTCTAGAGGTAGAAGAGCTCTGTAGCCACCCACAAAGGCAGGGGTGGGGGGTGGGGGGTAGGGGTGGGGGTTGACTTTCCTTGATCTGTCCCTCCTAGATTTGCCTGATCTCTTACAAATAGCAGCACTAGACGTGCTGACAGTCTGCGCTGTGCAAGGTCACCAGAAGGCTGCTGTTTTCTGGGTGCTTCATTTACTGTCCTCACGGCAGGGCTTTCAGAACCCAGAAAAAGGGTGCTGGAGACAGGTCTCCAAGTCACATTTTCTCTAGGGAGCTTTCCTAGAGGTGCCAGCCCCTGGGGCCGCAAGAGGAAACCGAATATGGCGACCCAGGGAGGGAAGCCCGTCACTGCGGGACCCTGCGGAAGACCTTTCAGGAAGCCCACCCTGCGGTAAATTGCTGCAAGGCCAATCCCTTCGCTACCAATTTAATGCTAAGAGCTGATGACGTTCATCAAATCTGACAGCATTTTGGTAAACGACGGCTCTGTTGATTAGGCCGCTGTCCACCCAAGTATTACAAGGCAGAGGAAGCCATAAATCTTAATCCACGGCTAGCAGCAGAAAGATCTAAGACCCACAAGCAGGGGGGGAAGGACAGTAAGAGCCAGAGCCCGTGTACCCTGGGCTCCCACTCTGCTGTGAAACCGGCAGCTCAGAAGCCACAGCTGTCGTCGTGAGCCTGAGCCCCCAGAGGACGTGACTCGGGAGGGTGCTGCAGGGGAGCCTCAGCTTGTCCCCAGCGTGTGGATGACTCTGAGGGAGCCTTTTCCTTTGGGAAGCTCCCCTCAAAGAGTGCTTCCTGATTGCTTGGTGCGACCAGAACAAGGGAAGGAAACGGGCCTCCTGGGAAGGGGCAAACGTACGGGGGTGTGGTCAGTGGCGACATGTGACTCCAGAGGTTTGGCAGAGGCCTGAGAAAGCCCAGCACTGAGTAGGAGAGCCAGAGGAAATGGTGCAGCTGTCAACAAGGCCAGGGGGCCCTGGGACTGCAGGTGGTCCTGCCGACCTGGCCGATGTGAATAAATGAAGCGACAGTGTGGTCCCATCACTGCTTCCTGGAGAGCCCTGCCACACAGGAGCACTGCCCCTCAGGAGTGGGACAGGCTGGGGTCTCTTTCCTAATGGGCTGGCTTTTGAGACGAGCCACACGGAGAACGCATTGCCCACCCCTGCTGCCTCCAAGGATGGGAGCTCTGTCCCGAGGGTGAGGACAGAGACTGTCCCGCTTCACCTGCAGAGCCAAAACACCTATCTTGAGCTGGAGCTGGAACTCCGCGGCAGAGCACTTGCCTCACACATGCAAGGCCCCAGTACTGAAACAAACCACAAATATTAAGAAGAAAAACCCTGTCTTCCTACCCTTTCTACCACAGAGATGCTTGCGACTTAACTCCCCTTCTTGAGGCCAAGGGACACCAAGTCTGGCCCTCTTCCTCGTGACAGTAACGAGGGCGCAGCTGGTGCACTGGGTCCATTCGCTGTCCCACCTCCAACCACTGGGATGAGAAGCTGCGAGGTCCACTGCCCCTATTCGCACACAGCTGCAGGGCAGGCGGGGTTTGCAGCGGACGGAGAGTGTGGCCCCAGTGCCAGACCCAGACCCCAGAGCCAGCAGGGGGTATCCACCGAGCCTGGTGACAGGACGAGCTGACACTTTCAACGCAAGTCCCTCAGAGAAGATCCACAAATGCTGAGGGAGAGAAGGCTGACCTGGGAAGCTGGTATAGGGCACTGCAGTGAGTCAGTGGAAGCAGGCGGGGAATGGGTACAGGGGTGTGGAGAGCAGGGGCTGTGGCTGGCTGCTGAGAGGCAAACACTGCTGGGCCTCAAGGGAGCCCTGGGCAAAGCTTTTGTGTGGCCTGCACAGTACTCGCCTGAGATAGAGCAGATCTTTCCACTTGCAGCAGCGGGGGACATGGAAATCCAAACTCCCTGTGGCAGCCTTCTGGACCCGTGACCTCTTCTTTCCTCCCTTGGACCTGACCACCCGCCATCCCTGCTCTCTTCACAACCATGCGGCAGCCACCCTCACTTCCTCTCACCTGTGGCTATGGTCTGTGTTCCCAGGTGCCTGGCTGTGCCCTTCTCTGCCCCCTCACTCCACAAGTCTGGTGCCAGCTGCCTCAGCACGCACTTAGGTCCCTGTTCAGGGGGCCCTGGAGCCTCTGCCACCTGCTGCTCAAGTGATGACCCCCTGCCATGGCCCACCCCTGCCACAGCCCACCCTGCCACAGCCCACTCCTGCCATGGCCCACCCCTGCCAC
>PVLD010002930.1:0-153452 GCA_004027595.1 Dinomys branickii
AAGGGAAGGGGAGGGAAGGGAAGGGAAGGAGAAAAACCTCCCAGGGTCACCTCCCAGATCCACTACCCAGGGCCACTGTTCTTGTCATTACCCAGTTTAGCAGGGTCTCAGAGGTCATTATACTTTTTCCTGGTTTATTTCTTTACAGTCAATCATTTCTAATTAGACATGATGTGTTACTTGCAGGAGGGTATATATGCTAGTTGTTTTAACATGAATAATGCTGAATACACATCTTTGTTTAAATATTATTTTACCTCATTCTGGATTCCTTTGCTGGTACAGGGCTTAAAGCATTTCTGGACAGCAGAATTCAGCCAGGCAGTAAAAGTGCTGCACCCCCTCCCTGTGCCCCATGGAGCTGTTTGGCACAGTAGCTCTGTGATGCCTGGCATGCTCTGTCACCAGAGGCCAAGCCTGCCCACCAACCCATGGACCCCTGTAGATGGTAGGGATTCTCCCCATGGAAGCCAGACCATTTCAACATCAGAGGACATGCTAAACAAAGATCAGTCTCACAGGCCAAATCATGTGAGACCAAAAACCCATGTTTTTATTATATAAATAAAAGCACGTTCCAAGAAGGGTCAATCCTGTCATCACTAACACCTGGGTCTCATTTCCAATATTGGCTAAAATTTGAACCATCAACTTTACTAATGGAGAAAGCTCTCTGTACTTTCTTCACCCTGTGGAAGCGGTTGGTTCTCCATGGTTCTTAAAGAATGTCTTTTAATGCACGTCTGGAAATGCACTGATAAATACTGCATCTGAAGCAATAAAGCATTTTGAAAACACAGTGAGGACCCAAGGTTTGTTGAACCCGCCCATTTCCCTCCTGTCTGGATTCTCATTGCTGGGACAAAGTGGGAGGCATCCAGAGCTTACAGCAAGAGAGATTTACTTAGGCTCATGCTTTCAGAGGCTCAGTCCATGCTCTGCTGGTTTCCAGGCAGACAACATGGTACAACGGCAAGTCAGTGGAGAGATGCTCAACCGATGGCCCCCAAGGAAGCAGAAAGCAGGGGAAGAACCTGAGGGGGAGGGCTGAGGGGCCAAAGGTAGCTCTCAAGGTCCTGACCCAGGGTTCCTCCACCCTGACCCCACCTCCTAGGAGCTCTCTCAGTTACGGATGCCAGCTCCGCCCTGACACGTGTCCACCTGCATCTATCACAGCGGGTCACTCTCCCTTTTTCTGAGTTCTGTATGAATGGAATCATAGCAGGTGCCCTTTTCTGGCTGGCTCACTCAGTGTATTTATGATTCACCCACAACACCTCATGTGTCAGAGGTGTGTCCTCCTATCTATACCTTACAGTGTTCCACGTGGTCAATGAACTTCACTTTACATTTTACCCTGAAAACCCATCGATGGGCATCTGGGCTGTCTCCAGCTTCCAGATCTTAGATAGACCAGCAGTGGACCAGACACGGAGAAAATGCCTCTGTTCTTTTCTCTAGAAAGACACTCAGGAGCAAATGGCTGAGTTGTGTAGTAGGTTTACCCACACCCTGCAGAAAATGCCGGAAGGTCTTCTGCAGTGGCCCCTTGTGGTTCTCAACAGCCATGTGTGAGAGTTCTGGGGGGTCCTCAGCCATGCTCACACCTGATCTGCCACTCTTGTAATACCCTGCGGTGTAAAATGCAGCTAATGAGACTCCCTTGGGCTTTTAGCTTGTGTTCCCCTGATGCTTGGTGATGTGAGCATCTTTCTGTGTGCTTCTTCGCCACCCATCCATCTGCTTTGGACAAAGGTCGGTTCAGATATTTTGCCTTTTTTCTATTGGACTGTTTCCTTTCTTAAGTTTTGAGATACTTTTAATGTTCTCTTGAGATGCAAATCCACTGGTAGATATGTGATTTACAATTATTTTCTCCTACTTTGTAGATCACCTTTTAGTCAGGAAGGGAGGGATCTGGGCCTCTACAAAAACAAAAACAGCATCTCTCCAAGAGCTGAAGTTGTCACTCCTAAGAAAGTCCAATTTACTTGTGTTTGGGGGTGAATATTTACTTTGCTTCCTTTTGTTTATGATCATGTGTTAAGTGTCATGTCTAGGAAGTCTTTGCTTAACCCAAAGTCATAAAGACTTTTTCTTGTTTTCCTCTGGTTTAGTATTTGTAGTTTTTCTACTAAAGTTAGGATTTCTTTCAAGTGAATTCTTGTACCTTGTGCAAGGTATAGGCGATGTGTTGGCATTTGCTTCGGCATCATGAGTTGAAGTGATTATCCTTGTTTCCCTTATCTCCTTGAAGCACTGTCTGAACATCTAATGGCAACTCAAGCAAGGATCAATTTCTAGACTCAGACCTGCCCTACTGACCAATTTGTCTAACTTTACGCCCGTAATACAGTGTCAAGATTGTCGTAGCTTTGTAACAAATCCTGAAATTGGATAGTCTCCCAAATTTTTAGTCCTTTTTCAAAGTTACTTTGTTGTTCAAAGACCTTTGCATTTCCAGGTGCATTCCAGGACTGAATTATTAATTTCTACCACAAAATACCTCTGGGGTTTTGAATGGAATTGCACCAAAGCTATGATCAGTTTACTGAGAATTGGCATTGGAGCAACATTAAGCCTTTCAGATAGGGACGAGGCATCTCTCTGTTCACCTGTGTCTGCTTCAACTGCTCCAGCAGTTTCCTAGTTCTCATTGGTTTAGGCATTCACGTATCACGGTCATCCTCAACAACTTCATGTCTGTACCTTACCCCCAGTAAAGTACGATTACTTGGAACTGCAATTTTTATTTCAATTTCTTGGTATTGTCCACTAGTTTATAGAATTGAACTATATTTTGAATATTGATCTTGCATCCCAAAATTTGCTAAACTTACTCATTCTAGTAGCTGGTCTTGTAGATTCTATTGTATTTTCTTCCCTGAAAATAAAATAGCTTGCTTCTTCCTACCTCCATTTATTCATAAATAAATGGTATAAATAAAATGATATAAATAAGCATAACTTTTTATTGTTTTCTTGCCTGCTGCAGCGGCTAAAACTGTGACACAACACGGAGCGGCAGGGCTGAGTGCTGTGCTCAGTCTCAGCCGGACCTCAGGACAGCAGCCTGCTCTCCACGTCACTGCGACATTAGCCGCAGTTTCCCTATCTGCACCCTTCCTAGGTGGAGGATGTTTTCTACAGCAATTTGCCTGAAGCTTTACTTTGTCTTAATCAGGAATGGATGCTGGATTTCTTTAAATGCTTGTACCACACCTGCTGAGATGATCTTTTTTCTTTGTTCACAGAGAAGCTCTCATCACGGAAAAGCGTGGCTGACACCGCTGGAACCAAGTCCTCAGTGTGGTCACTGGCACAGGGGACGCGGACTGGTGGCTCCTGACAGGCTGTGAAGACAACGTAGCCACTGCCTGGAACCTGAGTGCGAGCTCCAAGGGGCAGCAGAGCCACCTCCGCGGAGAGCGTCCTGCACAGCACCTGGCCAAGGACTCAGTGCCAGTGACGGTTCCAGCCAGCCTCCTGGCTTTATGGGGGTGGCTGTTCCGGTAGCAAAGGCAGGTCCTGGAAAGGCACATGGAAGTCTGTGGGACAATACAGTGAGCCTGGCACTTACTCCATTCATTTTTCAAAATTACAAATTTCCTTGTGCTATACTTCCAATTCTTCTGCAAGTTTGTGATTATTTGAAAAATAAATGCAATTTTAGAAAGTTCATTTCATCCTATCCCAAAAAAATCTGAGTTTCTGGGTTCCTATCCCTTCCGTTGTAAAAGTAGCCCTCCTGTGTTCCTGCTCAGACAGACAAAGTAGAGCACCCCCAGCAGCCCTCACCAGGACCCCTCTGTTCCAAGTGTGCTACCCGTGTGTTCAGCTCTAAGGCATGGCCTGGTCTTAAACAACTCATCACTGTATTTTGTTAGTCCTCTGGACATCTTTGTTCTGGAGAGTTCTCCCAGGTCACAGCACTGGCTCCTCCTTTCCAGTTATGGGGTGGTTGCTATCAAAGGACCCCAGTGAGGATGTGAGCATGCTCAGAGGGCTTCTCCAACACTAACCTCCTTGGAGACGTCAGGGACACCAGCAACTGCATCCACTCACGCTAAACTCCCAGGGAGCTGTGGAATTGCAGATACCTGAAAGTCCCCCCTGTGAACATACACAACAGACATTTTAAAACATAGGCACCCAGCCACTCAGCTACTGAAATCTCAGGGCCTTAGGATGAGGGGTTCCCTGGAAACTCACAAAGGAAGAAGGTCCTGATCACCAGCCAGTGTATGTCACAGATATCCACCGGTGCAAACTGTAGTCTAGTGAGTTGCAGCACCCAACCACGCAGGTCCCACAGCTTGCCTGTACCCAAGATGCAGTAGACAACTAACATCATAAGACCATGAGTTTCACTAATAATATAGAATGTGCTGGCTAGACTATAAAAGCCATTTAATAGTAATAACAATAACTAGGTTGTTTTGTTAAAAGGAGGCATTTTTCTGACATTACCAAGCTATGCTTATCAGCTATACTGAAATGCTAATCCAGGCAAATGCTCACACTTCTCCCCTTTAGAGTAAAAGGCTAGACTCTGATTAGGGCATGTCATTAGGTGGATGAATAATCAGATAGCAGTCTTGTCCTACATCACAACAGGCACCATGTGTGTAGAATGGAGGGTGTGGAAACCAAAAGCCCTGGCCCTGAGCCCTCCTGACAAAGAGCCACCTTCCACCCTGCATCCCACTTGCCTCACACTGACATTGCCTGCCTGGAGCCAATGGGGCCGTGGAGCTGGACAGAAAGCCTTGGATTCCTCATCTTCCCACACTAAGGGACCCCTAGAGTTAGACTGAAGTTGGCTTCCACTAGGGTACTACCTTAGTTCCTTTCTCATTGCTCAGACAAAATACCTAACTCCCACAAGTTAAAGGACAAATGGTTGATTTTAACTCAGTTTGCAGAGGTTTCAGTCTGTAGTTCTCTGGCTCCAAGGCAGGATGGCATCACAGAGGAGCAAGAGCTCAGGGACTAGCAGGCAGGGGACCACACGTGACTTCCTTCCTTTTCCCTCTCTATTCCATCCAGGCTGCAAGCCTCTTGAACTTCCCACTCCGGTAAGTCCCTCATCCACACCCAGCACTGTGCTGAGTGAACTGATCAGTGAACTGATCCGGTATCACACACCCGTGACCAAGTCACTCCCAAAAGCCTTATCTATAAATGGATGCGGCTTTGGGGCACATCTAGACAAGAGCCACAGCAGATACAAAAGCTGCTCCTCTGAAACGCTGCACACACTGAGACCATCTGCAATAGGAACATAAAAGTCTGCGCCACTCTGAATGAGCACTGCAAAGCTTGGTCTGCCCATGGAGTGAGTTCTGTGCAGTTTTTACATGGTGCAACTTTAAAAGTGCATGATATGAAATGTAATGAAGCCCAGCCTTATATACAAAGATTGAAATCACTGAAATGCAAAGCTAAATGCTCTACAGAGAGCCTCGCAGTCCCAGAAACACTAGGATCCTCAGCAGTGCTGGGCCTGTGCTCCAGTAGGAAATGTAGTTCTTGTAGAGAAATCTCACCGTCCTATGCCAGGAGCAGCCTGAGTCCCCAAGCTCAGATGGCAGGAGCCCTTCAGGACAGATGGCCTCCTCCAAGGTGGGCAGCCCACGAATGCAGACAAGGCCCTTCCGCCTCATGTGCACATAAGCAGGAGAGTCATTTGGAGGTAAGCAGCGACGTGCACCATGAACAACAGCGTGGAATGACAGTGAGAGGCTGCTGCGGAAAGGCAGCCATGAGAAGAAGTTTTCTGGAAATCTTTATGTGAGAAAGGACAGCCAGTCTCTCCATAGGCAGCTGCGACACCAGCTGCGCTAGGCCATTGTAGCTGCTACGTTTTCAACTCCAAGACGTACCACTCAACCCAAAGTGTGCGCTCAGTAACCCACGGACTGACAGAGAAGCACGCTAATTAGCAAGTCTAGTGATTTTTCTTCTCTACAGTAACGGTAGACTCAGTAACTTGACAGTAAAAAGAGCTGGATGAATCCAGGGTCAGCCAACGTCATCTTTATCTCATGCTTGTTACATCGTGATGACTAGCCTATCTCCACCTCGATTATCATGGAAGGAAACAAATGAGCGGCAAAAGCAAGGTGGCTGAGCAAGCGGACAGCAAGTTACAGAGCCAGTATCGCTGCCTACAAAGGCGCAGCATCACAGCTTGCATCTTGAGGCACTGATACCACGTTTGACACTGACCACCAGGGGCTGTCTGCAGCCTGGTCTCCTCTCAGTCCTGGTCCCCACCCACAGATGCAGATGGATCCTGTGCTGGGGGCCTAGGGAGGGGCAGGGGCTAGCGGGCAGTACTGTGCCCAGGCGGGATGTCCACGTGCTCCTGCATAAGGCATCACTTCTTGGAGAAGATGCCCAAAGGGGAGAGGAAGGACAGGCTGGGCACCTCTTGCTGCGGGCTGTGCTCCCAGGCACCCAGCTGCCCTGTCACTGTGCTGCCCTAACGAATCTCAGGTCCCTAGAAAGCGGGCCGGGTCTACCCTCATTCCACAGGAGAGGGCAGGCTGGGGCCTACAGATCTTGTCACGTGTACCCTGGGGCACCAGAGCCCAGCCGTGTGGGAAGGAAGAGGAGGAGGGGAGAGGCCAGGGCAAAGGAAAACCGGTCTCCTGGGTGGGGCCACAAAGCCTCCTCTGACACTTGCCATGTGCAAGGACGAGGCTGATTTGAAACAAACGCGTAAGAACGCTCACAGTTTCCATGAGGAAAGTGGGACTCTGCTGGTCTGATTTGAGAATTCATTTATCCTCCTCCCCTCCGGGCCAAAGGCTCCGCAACCTCTCGCATGCACACCAGGGGGCGCCAGGTACCCCCGAATGGCAGCTTGCTGCAGAGAAGCCACAGCAGGGCGGGCCCAAGTCCATGCTGTGCATTTCCGGCTGAGTTCCAGCGTGGACTGTTTCTTCTAGCTCTGGTTTGGGGAACCTGCTGTGCGGGGTGGCTGGGTCCCAGGTACACTGTCCTGCTGTCCGTACTAGATCACGTAGGAGCTGCGCGAGTCACAGCGGGGAGTTTCTCCCAGGTGTGAAGCCCTACGCCCTGTCTCAGGATTCACCCATTCGGCTGTGAGCCCTCGCTCCTGCAAGACAGACCACTGGATCCTTGTCACGCCGTTACTCCTTGTTTCTCTATTTACATAAACTCAGACTGTTATTAACACTCAATATTTTGAGTAAAGTAATAAAGGCACAATTTAAATTCTATCTCTGATGATTATTTTCAAATCCACAAGAAGAATCTCACCTAAGAATCCTAAATGTGAAAAATTCATTCTGTATAAGGATAATCTTCAAAGTGCCATTTCTGATAAAAAAAATAGTTCAAAAAGTTCTTAAAAGTTTCAAAACAGGGCCCCACTATACTTGAGCTCTGCTCTCAGGGTAGCCTGTGGAGGTCCCTAAATTTCATGTATATATATTCATATTTTATTTGATGATTTTTTTTTTTTGTCTTTTTGAGACAGGGTCTCACAGTGCAGTTCAGGCTGGCCTTCAACTCACTTTGCAGCCCAGGCTGGCCTCCAACACGCAGCAATCATCCTGCCTCAGCCTCCCAAGTGCTGACTGCTAGGATTATAGGCATGCACCATCATGTTGCTTTATAATTAAATAAGTAGAATTTACTTTTTAAATATGTGTTAGGTTACATCAGCCTGAGAATAAAGTTGTTTTACTGAGATTCACTTTACACTTTGTCTGTCTCAGGAGAGAGCTCACCTGAGGTATAACACAGAGACCAAGACACAAAGAGAGACAGCAAGGCAAGCAGCAGTCACTCTGTGCCTGGGGTGAGCAAAGGGCCATCTGGGATCAGTGCAGGAACTCGGGCTCCGGGCTTCACCACTTTCTGCACCAGAAGCTCTGCCTGTTCATCGGACCCAGAACAACTTCAGACCCCATGGGGCTTTTATAAAGATTCGGATGAAATCCTCATTCTCAAAATCCTGTATCAGAGACTATCACAAAGGGTGTCAGTAGTTTTTGCCTGGATGTCTCCCTTCTGGAATATTACAGGTAGTCCTTGTTTAACGACATTTCCATTTAACAACTGCTCAGACTCACAGCCGAGGAGTGATGTGGACTTGCGACCCGCATTTGGACTTGGGAGGCGGGAATGTGAGCAGCAGTCTAATCTCACAGTGACCTGGACAGTACAGCAGAGCTGCTTTATGGTCTCTTGTGCATTACCATACTGCCTGTAAGAGTTATGCCAGTAAAAGTGAAGTCATCACGTTGGAGTCTCCTTTGACGATGCTTTGTTCTGAGTGATGGAATGTACATACCGTATCAATTCCCCAGTCAGTCATCAACTCCTTGCAGGACCGGAACCCTATCATAAAACAAGGAATGCCTGTTAATTCAGTTTTGCTCTAAGCCTTTCTTCCTTAACTGTTGGGATGAAGAGACACTATTTCTTCCCCTAAGGCTTATTCAAACCCATCTAAAAAATGTCACCTACTTGTCCCCTCCAGGCTATGGTAACGTACATGCTTACATTAGCAAGACCACATTTAAAGAAGCTTTGTGTCACCCTACACATTTTGAAATCAGGATGAGTTTTTTTAATCGCTTCTTGGGTTATTCTGTGACCACCATTTGTTCTGTGGAGAAAGAAATGCTTCTACTCTAAGCATTGTGATATTTTATTCATTTTCATGCTCTAAGCCCTGAATAAGGAGCACAGTGGAATTCTGTATTTCCTCGTGCTTTGGCGTGTGCTCTTCCTCAGTGTCATGGTGTGGTGGGCTCACACGAGGTCAGCCCACCTTGCTCTGCCTTTGCCTGGAATTGATTTGGCCTCCACATGCCCGTGGTGGGAGTGTATATCCACAGTGGTGCTCCTTGTGGCAACAGGGCCAGCAACCGTTGACACTCACAGAAAGAGTCCCAGGTATCATGTTCTGCTAGGGGGCTCATCCCCGTGTGCTGTTCTGCAGATGCAACCTTGAGCTCCGGGTGTTCCTGCCATGTCCACAGGGTGGAAAGATTCAGATCAGGAGGGTGAGGAGCAGGTCAGCAGCATTTTTACTGTAGAAACACAGCCTAGCATGTTCCATGGGGTCTGCTAAGCCAGGCAGGGCAGCACTGACTCTAAGGTCTCCGTATCCCAAGCCCGAGTCTTGGGAGGCCTCCCCAGCTGGGGTGGGGGACAGATGAGCTAAAGCCAAGAAGTGCAGTCTGAAAAGGTACATGGAATACCTACAGCTTCCCTCCTGCAAACTGCTGCAAGGAACATGGCAGGGAAACTCAGAGGGAAGTGGACAGGGGACTTGGGCTAAGATGAGCAATGCTGTGGCTGCAGCCACCAGGGCACACAGCCAGTGAGCACTTCCCGGCACCTAAAAACACCAGCTAGAAAGAACAATTGTGGGAACGTATACTGAACACAATTTGCCACTTTGACCTTTCCCATGCGTCCAGGGCAGGGGCATCAAGTAAGTCCACATGGTGGTGCCGCCGTCACCACTGCCCTTCTCCATGGCTTTTCACTGGCCCATACTGCAGCTCTGTCCCTACTGGACCCTGACTCCTGTCCCCACACCCTCCTCCTGCTCTCTGTCTTTAGGAATTCGGCCCCTCTGGGGAACCTTGGCAGTGGAATTAGACAGCGTTAGGCCTTTCATGGTGGGCTTATTGGATTTTTAGAATTCTAAGAAACCCTTTAAAGTGTATTTCTGAATAGTTAAGAAAACAGAAAATCCCCCAGTAGGACTAAGATGGGTGGGACTGCGGAGGTCATTCCTGGGGCAGGCGTGGTTTGTAGCCCCTCCCGTGTGGACACTCCATCCAAGCTCCTGGGCTGAATGAACGGCCAGGAGCCTGCAAAGGAGGGAGCTTGGCCCCTCCTTCTAGAGCTAACCCAAAGTGGTGGGTGGGGAGCCCCAGCAGTGGCAGAAGTCTAAGCAGGCCACCTCCCCGCAGTGGTGTAGTTCGAGGCAGAGCAGGAAAGTCGGGCCAGCTTCGCCACTGAAATCCACCTCTGTGGCTGGAATGCTGGTGCTTGGAACGTAGGCTAAGGGAGCAGGGTCCCCAGCCACCAGGCAGATGTCTGCCAGAGAGGACCATTTTCCTCAGATAAATTCCACAGAAACATATCATCTTGATCCAAAATGACCACGCACAGGAGAGACTGTGGCTTCTGAGCAAGCGTAGTAGACACCAGCAGCGGGTCAGACCCCTCAAGGTGACAGAGGTAAACTTTAAGTTGAATAAGATTTTTAAAATATTCTTAAGGAAACGAAAATTGAGAACATAAAATAAACTGTCATAATTGACAGGTTAGGTTTTTGACGGAATCAGATAAAACAACCAGAAATGAAAGATGTGCTGAGATTAGGAACCAACATTCCAGCTACCCAGCATGCCAGGCAGGCAGAGAGTAAATGGAAGGGCTGCATGGACCCAGGGGACAGGCACGAGGACATCTCCAGCCAGATGCAGAAAGAATGTAGACTCAGCTTCACTGAGGGCTTCCATGATCAGAACAACCAAACAGCAAAATAACTGCACATCAGGAGTCACCCAGTGCTCTGTGGCAGAAACGAGGGGCAGTGAGGCCTGGGCCACCAGCCTACAGAGGACAGATGAAGGGCCAGGATTTCAGGAGCCACAACTTATACTACCCAGGAAATGCACTAAAGCCACAATGAAATAATATTTCCCAATGAAACATAAAGGCCACTGTGCTGGTGACCTGGGCCCACATCTGGGAAGTGGTATGGGTTACCTGGTGAGGTTGGACACCATCCACCTTACAAACCAGCACCTCCACTCCCCACAGGGGCCTTGGAAAACACTGCAGAGCTATGTAGGGGATGGGTAAGCATCTGTGGAAAGGAAAAATGGACAACAACGTCACTGCACTGTGCTACGTGCATCTGCGGGTAGTGACCACACATGGCACTGGACAGCCCACCAGTTGTTGCAGCCCTCTGGTGATGCTGTGACGTACAGAACAGGATGTGCACAGGTCCTGTGCAAGCACCAGGCATTCACAGAGGGTCATGATGAATACCTCAGATTCTAGAATCATCCTCATGGACACTAAAGGACTAAGGCCAGTACTCAGAGACCGGTCCAGGGCTACAGTCTCAGATTCTCGGTCTCCAAGGCTGAGGCAGTTCTGGGTAGAGGTGTCCTGCTCTTCTGAATGAAGCAGGCCCAACCCTACCAGGCATGGTCCCCTGAGACCAGTCATCCCTTCATCTCTCCAGAGGACCTGAAGGCCCTTCCTTCATGAGCCTCACAAGCCCACACTGTGCTCTGCCTGTCCACAACTGAGCCTCCCCCATGCCCAGAAGACCCAGCACAAGTGTGCTGAGAAGAGGCAGTGAAGACCCCTCCAGGCCCACAGCAGATAGCCCCATGGGGCCCTTCCTCAGAGTTCCTCTCAAAGGTGTTTCTGTAACCTCCATGTTATGGTTGATACATTGTGTCAACTTGGGGAGTCTGGAGGTTTGGCTGAGTAACTCAGCAGGTGTAGATCTTGGGGTGAAAAGGACATGTCCTTACCCCTCTGGGATATTGTTTATTGTGTTAATTTGGGAAGTTTAAAAGGTTAACTATGTGATTCAGCAGGAAACCAGGGTGCTTACTTTGTATACATCCTGAGCCTGTGGAAGAGGAGGGCATGGAGACTGTGAGAGCTACACGCCCCCTGGGTGGGGGCAGGCTGTTTACAAGGTAAAGGAGAGAAAGAGGCTGCTTGCCTGCAATTCCACATATTTGCTGGTTGTTTGCTGCCCTCAACAGTTTGCCCTCTGCCATGTGCCACTCTGCCTCTGAAGCAGCCAAGTATGGACTGAAACCTCCACAAACTGTAAGCTAAATAAACCTTTCCTTCCTTCATTTTGGGCATTGGGTATTTTGTCTCAGCAACGAGAAAAAAGTAACCAGGACACTCCATGACTGATTCCTGAAGCTTTGGTCAGCCAGGTCTGGAGAGACAATCAGGCTTGTGCTGAGCAGAAACCCTCACACTGCACATTGGGCTTGCTGGTCGACCTGCTCCAGCTGCCCAAACACTGCCACTCTGCCCCCACTGGGCCACCTGCTAGTCCATCTACCCCACTGGTCACTCCTTCGCTTGTCATTTTTTCTACACAGACCAAAACTACCCCTCGTAGACAAGGTCACAATTGGTTGTTTTCTCCGTTTCTAAAACTTAAACCATAAGAAGGATACTTTTTACATACTCATCCTACCCCTTCTTTCCAGCAGACTCTAACCTTATACCGCCAGCTCACCTGAAGATGACCATAATCCACTTGTGTGGGGACACCTACGACCCCAACCCCAGCCCTGCTATGGGAGCTCTAATGTCCCCTTGGCTGCCTACATCAAGTGCCGCTCGGACTCCTCCCAGACACCACACTCTCCTCTGGGGCTTGGCATCTCTTCTCAGGCCAGGCAGAATGGCTTCCCCATCCCCAAAGAAGCTGGCTCCTTGGAAGGCCCCTCCTTCCAGGTGACTGGGGTGGATGGACCCTGCCCTCTGTGACCTCAACTCCGTGACTTCTGGGGTCAGGTGTGTGCAGTTCCCACACCACAGCCGCACCACATGCCCTGGTCTCCTGCCCTGCCCACACCTTAAGTCTACTCATCCAAAGTAATTAGGTAAGAGTGCTGGGCCTGTGCCAGGTGCAGGGTAAAGACCAGACAGCTGTTGTAGATGTTCTCATCCTCTACAGGTTCTAAACCCCCAGCAGCGAAGGAGCATCTCTACTAACCCAGTCCACACAGCACGAACTAAAACCTCCACAAACTGTGAGCTAAAGAAACCTTCCTTCCTTAATTCTGGGTGTTGGATATTTTGTCTCAGCAATGACAGAAAAGTAACCAAGACACCTGCCTTCTCCCCACCTCTGTAAAAATGGCAGCTTCGCTTTGTTGGGGCAGACAGCCTTATCGCTCTCTGCCCGCCTGCACCCAGGCACATAAATTCCATACCATGCTGCCTTCACCAAGCCTGGCAGTCTCTGCTGTGGAACTGCCCCCTCGTCAGGGACACAAGTATCTGAGGTTCCAAGTCAGCCTCACACAGCGAATGCCCTCTGAGGAGCAGCTGTGGGCCCAGGGTTTTATTCAGAGGTGAGAAGGCGTCCTGGACTGAGGCCTCTGGGGCTTTCACAGCGCCTTCAAGGCAAAGCCAGCAAGCCATATTAGAGTTTTGTTGCCATCTAAGCTCCCAGGCCCTGTGGAAAGCTGTGAAAAGTCATCGAAGTCCACATGCAGCCCACACACACACAGGAGCATGGGAGCCATTTCCTGGGTGACGTAGATCCCTGCCCAGACCTGGCATTCAGGGAAAGGAGGAACCTGGGGCCCATGGGCCTGGTGTGTGGCCTGGAGAGGCACGGAGTGAGTTCCAGCTGAGGCTTCTGGCAGTGTGGGGTCCCCGTGGCCACTGGGCAAGGTCCTCTGAGAGCCAGCTTGCAGACCATCCCCCTGGGCATCTGATGAAGCAGGACATTAAGGTCTCACCCTGGGCCCCATCATGCTGCCAGGGTGGGGAGGAAGAAATCATGCAGCCCACACTGGGCCTCCACATGTCCTGCCTAGGTGACATTGCAGCAGTTCATGGCAGCAGCCCGGCTGTTCTCTTCCCCCACAGTACTGCCTCATCTGCAGCCTGTGACTACAGAAACGCTAGACAGGGTGGGAAGCTGGAAGTCAGCCACACTGTTGCTTTTGCTCCTTTCCCCCTGTTGCTTTTACCCTGGACTCTGTGGCAAATTGGTCCTGCCCTGCCTCAAAGGGCCCTAGGTGAGCAGGCCTCTGGGGACGACCCTGCCTGAGCCAGATGCCTAGAGAGGAGAGGAGTGCAGAGAAGCTGGCGCAGGGCAGAGGTTACCCCTTAACCCACTGGCACCAGGACGAATCAGACACTTCAGTGTCAATCTCATTCCTCCCTGAACTCGCTACTGGCAGGAGGGTGGAAACACCTCACGGTGCAGGTGAATTAGATCAGAGGGTAAGTGCAGGGGTCACGGATGATACAGCCAGGCAGGAGGTTCTGGAAGCTCTCACACAAAGACAAGAGGAGTGTTTGAGAAAGTAGACACGCTAATTGCCCTGACTCGAGCATTGCACAATGTACACGTGTACAGAAGCTTCGCATTGGGTTTAAAAGCTCTGAGACTAAGGGCTGAGGTGTAGCCCAGTGATAGAAAGCTTGCCTAACATGCTCCAGGCCAGGGGTTCAATCCTTGATACTGCAAAACAAACACACCACCAAGACCTAAGAGGAAAAAAATATGTTTGTTCAGGGAATTCTGTCTGATTTATTTTTTAGTCTGAGAGCCCACCTGGATCCAATTCCACCTGAAAGGTTTGATTCTTCTCCAGGAGGACGAGGTTCCCCAGCTGCCAACACACAAAGCCATACAGTCTCCCCAGTGTGTCTCTGAAACACCCCAGCACAATGAATCAAGCTCATTGTGCCATCAGAGTGCACCTCTGCCCCACCCAGGACCAAGCAAAAGAGCAGAGAGCAGCCTGCTGGCAACCCAAGCTCCCAGTCACCAAGGGGGCGTGCCGTCCACCTGTCAGAGCCTGGCACCTTTCTCGGATAGGGCCAGTGGCACGCACGGTCTCTGGGGACCCCAGACTTCCCAACAGAGACGGCTTCTGTGTTTGCAGAGAGCTGAGCCGCCCCTGCCACCTAAGCCACAGGTGTCACGCCGAGGCCTCACCCCCTCGAGTGTAAGAAGAAAATAATTGGCCTCTGGGAGGAAAGTTCCCCAGAAGAGCAGAGCCTGAATGCAGCTCCTGGGTCAGGAGGAAATGGCCTGGAAGGCTTGCCAGGACCTGACTTTGAGGGCCTTCCTGATGAATATGAGTGCGGTGCCGGGCGCATTGGTCAGAGCTCTGTGGTCTGACTGAGCTCTTGGCACAGACAGTGCAGCCTGCAGGAGGAGCAGAGGCCCTCCCTGCCTCCTGGAGATGAAGGCGTGGCTATGGGAAGGGCTCTGGTGTCATCTCGGCCTCATCCCCGCCTTGAGCCAACAGCGCGCCTCTGCTGCCAATGCACACCCTCCACTCCTCCTTCCACTGCGCTTCCAGCCACCTTCATCACTCTTTCAGGAAAGCACAGCAAAGCTTACTGGTGTGAAAACCCCAGCCAGAAATATCTAGGGAGGGTAAGGGACATGCGCTGGGGACAGAGCAGCAGTTCTGGGGGTGGAAGGATGGGGCTGTGGACGGACGAGACCCGCACAGAGAGGGGGAACTACGAGACACACTGTACTGCACAGGGGTGCGCAGGGGTTGAATGAGTGGGCTGCTTGTTCATCAGGAGAAAAACACATATTAATTGGAAGCGTGGAGAGAAGGAGGAAATTACTTTTATTTATTTACTTAAGTTATTGGCAAATCAAATCACCTCAGGCAATTCATTCTACTGCTGCTAAAGGGGAGACAGCAAAGGAAGGCTCTCTCTCACAAGGGTTTTCTGCTGGAGAACTGGCTCATGTGCTGTTGAGCATCTGTTATTTGGCAGGCTGGGGGCACTGGTATAAATGCTTCCAGGGCCACCAGAAGTGTCTGTGAAGCTCATAACAAACTGAGCTTCTGCCCCCTCCTGTTTTCCAGCAGGACATACTGTGACACGGTGATCAAAAGTAATTCTGCACTTATATAGGCTCAGTTGATCCCATTCACAAAAGGATTGCAGCTGTCTCTGGAGGCACCTCTGGAGGACCTAGAATGATCCTGTTGCTGGCTACCTGGCGTGTGTCTGAGCTCCTGCTGTGGCACCTGCTTCCTGATGTGTCCTAAACTCAGCCAGACACAAGGGAATAAACAGTGTCCCTGAGCACAGTGGGAAATCTGCTGAGTGGGCTGGGTCACATCAAAGCAGAGATGGAAGACAGACAACCAGCCAGTGGGAGGCAGCAGACCCATCTCATTGTGACCAGGGGCAGAGAAGGAACCTCACAGGGAGAGTGATGAGAGGTCAAGACAGGGACCAGAGGTGGGTCGGGACAGTGGGGACCCCAGCTGCAAGAGAGAGGATGTGACAGTAGCTCTCCTGGACAGCTGGTTTTGTATAAAATGCACAGCCACCTTGAAAATCGTGTGTTTCCTTAAACAGCCATCCACCCTGTGACCCAGCCACACTCAGAAGGGAAGGAAGCACATGTCCCCAAGTGCCCCATGGGAAGAGTCAGGGATACTCAATCAGGAGAAGATACAGGCTAGGAACAGCTCTGACTGCCCTACAGGCCATGGCTCCTTCATCAAGAAGGAATGAGGGGGTCACACTGGCCAAAAGCAAAAGCAGTAACCCCAAAATATCAAAGAACAGCTATGGGTTTCCATGGATAGGAAGTTCTAAGACCAGCAAAGCCTACTTATGTTGAGAGAAGCTATGAGAGGTGACCTGGCACAGGGCCAGGAATGCACAGGGCTGAGTGAGGGGTCCCTACAGGGATGGTACTCTCCTGTCTCTCCAGGGGGCAGGAGTCACAAAGGCATCACAGCTGTCCAAACCAAACCAACTGCCCCCTGAGCCTGTCCACTTCACCATGTCCTAAATAAATCAGCCACCCATCCACAGAGCCCAAGACACAGCTGTCCATGTCTAGGTGCCTCTGATCAGCAAAGCATGGTTCTCTTTATATAAAACTCACCCAGAGGCAAGATAGCTGGTGACCTCAGACACGTGGAGGGCAACATTACTCCGTCATTTACTGAGTGGCTTGTGTCTCCCGACTGACAGGTACGTTTATGTGTCCATCTGAGGCTGGGCAGCAGGTTGTGGAAAGAAACCAATAACCTCTCCTCCCACTCATGATGGGTCAGAACTGTGCCAAACCTGTTAGGTTATGTGCAGCCACAGCCTACCTGCCTTGGTTTGAGCTCTAGGCCGAAGCTGCCCCCAGGATGGACGGCCCAGCAGGTTTCCTGTGCTGTCAGATGTGAGGCTGAGCTAAGGGGCACAGTGCAGAGATGGCTGCTGGATCCCACACTCATGGGGTAGCTGGCCTCCTTGTGCTGCCGGTAAGGACAGCCCACAAGCCTTCAGGAGGGGAAGGCCCCTGTTCCCATCACACCTGCTATCACATCAAGGCACCAGCCGATCCCAGTCTCACTTTCTCACAGCAACTGGACACCTCTGACCCAAAGTGGACTCTGGTGGTGGGGTGTACAGTGCTGGGCAGGAGGCTCTGCACTTGGGCATGGGTAGCCTGTGAGCTCTCAAGACGTGACCACACAGCAATCGCCACTCCTCTGTGTGCAATTGCAGAGAGCTCTCCCCACCTCTGCTGCCCTACTCCCAGTCAGTCTCACGTTCACACAGGCAGAAGCCAGGGGTGTTGGGCCTCGGAACAGTCATGGCGAGTCCCTCCCTCCTGCTCGAGGAGAACCAGGCCCAGGCACCCACACTGTAGCCCAAGCTGAGACCCACATCCCCCACACAGCATGAGAATGAGGTCCTAGCTGGGAGGCCAAGGGAACCCATGCTGCTCTCACCACATGATCTAAAGCCTCAGGAAGCAATCAGCAAACTGTTGTGGCCAGTATAAACCAGCACACAGTGAGTCCTTTACCTTAATCCAATATGAAATTGCCTAACTTGTCCTTGTACAAGTGTATAAATTAGCCCAGAAGTTTCCTATTTCTCTTTTCAGTCATCACTGAGTACCTGACTATTATTGCTACTGCAGCGACTGTAAAATGATGATAATAGAAATCTTTGTGGGTTCTTTTTGAGACTTGCTGGCCTAAACTGGAAAAGTTAGTGTGTACAGAGCATTTGACCTGTGTACCCTCAAGAAAGGAGCATCCTGCTGGCTGGGCTGTCCTATTCCAGCACTGCCCTGGCTTCAACACTGATGCTTGTTTCTATTTTCACTAATTTCAACAAGTCTCCTTGTAAAATGCATGCCTCCCACTGGAAGAAACTGTGCCTTGTATGATTCAACTTCCCTTCACTTCTTAGGGTCCACACATCAGACAGCCTTTGGGTGCTCACTCTTCATGCTGCTGGCTGACCTCACAGGTCACTGAGCTCTTTGGCTGGCTCTACACGGGCCATGGTTGCTCTGGTGAGTTCTTGTGGGTATCTGCAGTGGAAAAAGTGGAACTTAATGGCAAAGATGCTGAAATGCTACAAATCACAGCATTGTGCACTTAATAACATGATGCTGATATAAGGTGATTGAAAGAATGATGCCATCTCTGTTGAGATAGCATTTTTGCCAGTCAAAGTGAGAAAAGAAGTTTTACAGTGAGGGTTTCCAATGTCAGTACAGGGTTTGCAGTTTGCCCTCTAGCACAATGCTGGCTGTGGATATACTCCTGGGATATGGTCTTAAAATATTAAAATACGATCACTCACATCCACTGCCATTGGAAATTCCATCTGAGGGAGTACAGCCTATAGGTGATGGAGACCACTAGGAAGCAGCTCTGAGCAGGGTTTAATTTTAACCAACTGGCTTTCCATGTTTACTTGGGAGTTGTCCAAAGCAGAGGCTCTTGTCCTCTGATGGGCAGTAGACTCACAGTAAGTGAACCTGTATGAGTCACTGGTCCCTGCTGAGGCCTATATTGGCCTGTGAAGTTGAGATGCTTCAAAGGACGAGACAAGGCCCCAGCTGCGGACTTCTGGCTCCAACCCCAATTGATAAAAGGAAGCTGTAGCTGCAGGCGTCTCACTCGTGCTGTAAAGGCCTCCCACTGCAGATACCCACAAGAACTCACCAGAGCAGCCATGGCCCGTGTAGAGCCAGCCTGGAGTTAATGTAGCTCTCCCACATTAACATAATGTATTACCCGGAGAATTCCTAAAGGGTTCCCCAAGTCCTGCCCAGTTTCCTGCATTTTTTCAGTATTCCCCTCCTTCGTTTAAAACCTAATAAATATGGGCTGCCCAGAGAGGTTGGGGTCTTAACTCAGAGGGTCTTAACTCAGGGACTTCACGCAGAGAATCCAAACCCAGAGAATCTTTTGTGTGTGTGTGGTTAGCAATACAAGATGTATTAACAACTCCACTTAGTGATGAATGGCCCTGGAAGCAACACATCCAGGCACACTTCCCAAAACCCTACCTTCAATGACTAAGCAGAGGGGCTGTAATATCAAAAAATCATATGCAAACCACCACTCTACCAAAACAGGACTAAGCCAAATAATCCTTTTCACAAAAATAAGTCTTCATTTCTTTCTTTGCTGTAACTACAGGAAACACATAACTAAGGTTTACAGCATCTTCCTAATGAAACCATAGTCAAATAACTGTTCAGGTACAATCAGCTTTAGAGGTAGCTACCCAGGAGAGCCATAATTGGTCTCTCATACAGAATCATCACAGTGGGTAGAGGCACTTTGATATAATGAAAAGAGCATGAACTTCAAGGTCAGATTGTAGCTCAGATCCTGGCCCCAAATACTAAGCCAGTCACTTAACCTGAGACTCAATTTTCTTGAACAAATAGGTTAAATGAGATAACATACCCTCAACAACTCTGAAACAATGAATTGCTATGTGCATAATACAGAGAGCACTGGGTTTAAGAACTCACTGTACACAAAAAGGAATCGCTAAGAATGAAGAGATTCAAACCCAGGGAATCTTACATATTGTAAGACAGACCCTCCTAGAGCCCTAAAATCATTTCAATTGTCTCATTTATTTAAGCCTTCGCCATCCACTTGTTTGGGAGATCGTGGGCCTGATAAGCCCTCAATACCTAAGGGTTGTTAACCTGATATATAGGAATAAAACCAACAGCAAGACTTTATGTAGAAAGGAGAGTGTCATGGCGCTGCCATGGGAGAAAAAGAAGTAACCGACTGAATGTGTAGTGGGAGCAGAAGAGCTCACGGGCATCCCCACTACGGAGGTTATTCACTAGAAGGGAAGATGAGTAGATGTGCAGGGACATAGCAAGTGTAAAACGGATGATAGAACATGGGTGAATAGATGACAGAGAAGACACAGGTACCAGCAGAAGGCGATGGACGATAAATAGAAGGTAGGTTGAGAGACGGATAGAGGGAGATGGAAAAATTATAAGGAATAGGTGGAATTGAGGTGGATGGTAGACGATAGAAGGCAGATAAATGGATGGATAGGTGGCAAGTTTGTAAAAGATCACATAGTAAAATTTAACCGGAGGGGAATAGAGATAAGACATTTTCTTCACATTGCCAGTGTATCTTGTGTATTATTTTATGATAACAATATTATTAAAAAGTTATACAATATAAGGGATCATTTTAAAAGACTGGGGTAATTTTTTTTTTTTTTTTGAGACAGGATTTCACTATGTAGTTCAAGCCGGCTTTAAACTCACAGTGTAGCACAGGCTGGCCTTGAACTCATTGGAATCCTCCTGCCTCAGCCTCCCAAGCGGTGGGATTATAGACATAAGCCACCACACCTAACATGATGTAACTTTTCGACCTGCCTGGAGAATTCTTTTTATTATAAGTATTTATCAGAAATTTCAAGCATATACATTTAAGTGCTACATATTAATTATTTTTATTAGTACAAATTTACAGTTTACACTCTTAATGGCACATCTTCATTCCTTTCTTCATCACCTCCCCTCCCTGCATCTCTTGGTCCTCTTCCCATTTGAGAAAGGTCTCCCTGCTTCCTATCATCTAGATTTTATTTTGCTTCTTAACTTATACTTTGGGTTTTTCATATAAAAAAAAGTTGTATAAATTTTTAAAAATTTTCCTTCTAGCTCACAAGTGAATAAAATCACTGTGTATTTATTCAGCATGTAATATCAAGTAGCCACTAGGAGCGTGACATATAGTTGTGTAAAACATAGCAGTGGGAAAACAGATCTCTGAGCTCCACACTCATGGCCTAGTGGGGAGACAGGCAATGAGCAGCGGTCACAGTCAAAGGGCCGACCACACTGCCCCAGAGAAGCCGGTGTGCCATGTGTGAGAAGCGAAGTAGCAGCTGAGAGCCAGGAGCACCAAGAGCCATCCTGCAGGCAGCATGCACGGTGCTTGCAAAGGCCTTGGACAGGTGAGAAACAGAAGGCGGTGGGGTGGTGCTGAGCTGGTTGCAGGGGAGGCGGGGGAGGGGCCGGGTGGAAGAGACTCTTCAGTCCATGCATGATTCCAAACGGAGGAACAAGGACCACCTTGCTGCGAGGCTGGGACCAGACCACGGGGGCAACCACCACAGCAAGGGCCATCCAGGTTCCAACAGTGTAGCAGCAGGTAGGAGGGAGCCTGAGTCTGTCTGAGGAACCTGTGAACCTAAAGACACTATTCAGTTTGTGGCACACCCCATAGTAATTGCAGGGAACATTCAAGCAATTTGTGGATGTTTTACAGTTTATATATATATATATATATATATATATATATATATTTTTTTTTTTTTTTTTTCAGTATGGGGAATTGAACTCATGACCTCAGGCTTGCCAGGCAAGCGCTTATGTCGCTGAGCTATATCCCCAGCCCTAAAGGTTTATATTTCATAACACTAACATTTATTTAATAAAATTGTATCCTTGCTAATAGAGGTTAGAGGCAAAAAAATCACCAAACAGCATCAGTCTTAATAATCTCATTTATTTCAGGCACTTCATTTATCCAAGGCCTTTTGTAGATCACGTCTAAGTTTTACAATCATCCAAAGGGATTCTTCTTGTGCCCTTCCTACCAGCTGTCCCAGGTGTGATCCCAGGGCATGTGCACAGTAAGGTCACGGTATTTTTGCCAAATTGCCTGCCAGGAATTTCCGCTTTGTTACACACCCACTGGGTGTGGGAGATGGGGGGTGAGGGGTGGGTATTCTTCAGTCTCTTCCCAGTGTCATTATTATTCTAGTTGGTCCCTGCCAGTATAATTGGAAAAAAGTTTTCTAATAAAAGTTGTATTGTATCTGTATGTGTTATTGCACAAGTAAACTCATGAGCAAGAAAATTAAATTAACCCAGTAGGGAGACCCACAAGCACAGCGAACTTCAGAATCAATGCTGTAATTCATCCGGTGCTCTCACAGGGCCTGTGAGCCGGCATGAAGGCTTTGAACATACTCATGATTACAGGGAACTGCAATATGAAATCTCTTTTTGCTTGACATTTTTTCATACACATTTCCTCCACTTGTTCTTTGTGCTCCAAATTATAATCAAGAGCAGCTCTGTGGAGTATAATATCTAAGTCAGATATTCCCAGGCCTCCAGGGGTGCATGGGCCCCCACGCATGGGCCCCACGTGGGGGCCCATCTTCTCTGAGGCGCTAAAGGAAGAGTAGAGAGAAGACCACACACTGAGCACAAGGAAGTCAATGGTTTAGAAAGAGAAAAACAGACATCACACAGCACTCAAGACAGAAGTGGAAAATAGTATTCAGAGAGAGAGAGATCCAAGAAGCTGGTATAGCCACAAAGCAAAATTGGTATAATTTTTTTAAATCCAGAGACAAAGACCTATTAAAAATTTACAATCAATGAAATTTTAGGAAAAACAATAAAAGTGTTAGAAGCCAACACTCCAGAAAACTTACAAAAATTATGACATAGGAAATAGGACAGTGAAGAGTAAAACCAGGAAGGGTTTGCAAATCAGACACAGGAAGAGAATCCAAAAGTTACAGTAGGGAGGGCAGAAAAAGAAAAGGAGATGTTTTTCAAAAACTAGGTGAGGGAGTTACCTAGTTAGATAATAAATGTCCCTCCATGTTTAAAAAGTCCACTGGGCCTCCAAGGATGCGCAAGAGGGGCTGAGGAGGAAGGAGTTCGGGGCGGCTCATCGGTGCCCTCTTGGTGCCTGGTGGAACTTTACCTGGGGCTCCTGGGGAGGGCGATTTCGGGGAGATGAGCACTGCGCTGAGGCCCCGGAGAGAACAGATGGTGCTCCCCAGGCAGGTGAGCTGCGCACAATTCCTTGAAGACCTCAGAAGAACACTGGGCACCTGACACAGGCCTTCTCTCTTTCTAGGAGCAGAGGCAAAGCTCCAGCTGACTGTCAAATCGGGCAGGATTGCGTGCAGCTCAGGCAGGACTAAGGCACAGGGCCTGGTGAAGGCAGGAGAAAGCCCACTCTGCTGATGGTGTGCAGTGAGCCTGCCTTGGCACAGGCCAGCAGGATGCCTGTGCTCACCCTGGCCAGCTTGGGGTGTGGCCCCAGTGCAGGCTCAGACTGGGACTACACACTGTGCACAGCGTCTCTACCCCACATGAGGCCAGAGGACAGCAGCCTTCATAAGGAGCAAGCCAGCAGGAGAGGACGCTTAGGCAGATTAACTCAATGGGACTCTTCAAGGCCTTTAAACCAAAAGCCCTAGGGGCCGGATGATGGGAGTGCGATACTTGTGTATTGAGGCAGAAGGATTGCACACCCCTGGGCAACACAGAGGGAGTCAGGGTCCCCCCTCTGTCCGCTGCCTTGTCTGTCCTTTGTGGCAGGCCAGAGTGCGCTGGTTGGAGCAGCATGCACTATCTCTTCTGGGTGGTTGGTGAGTTGCTGTGTCCTTGTGAATGTCTTATCTGTTGTGTCTTTACATGGGGAGTGGATGTTCAACAGAGCGAGTCCACTGGGCTGTGCTTCAGAGGGTCCTCGGTGCCCCTGGTACTTCGTAATATTGCATAAGTTTGGAGTCAGCAAGTCAATCTGAAAGGACTATGCGGTTTCAGGGTCAGCAGACTCCTCCAGGGCACCCACTCTGCACCACAGTCAGGCCTGGACGAAGCAGGCAGTGGGAGCCCTCAATGTGGAACAAGGACAGCTAAAGTGGAAATGACCGGTGAGAGAGGACAGGCAAGGCAGAGTTGCCGCAGACTGCAAATACACATGGGGCTGGTGACGTTAGAGAGTGCACTGCAAAATGTGCACAAAGCGAGGTACAAAAGTGAAATAATATATCTGCACAAACTGACAAAAGAAGGAAGTCTGAACAACTACATAATTATTTAAGAACCTGTATGCAAAACATAAAAAGGTTAAAAGAAAACCCAGGGACAGATGGTTTCATTATGAATTCTACCAAATATTCAAGAATGATACAATATAAATTTGACACAAATTCTTGCACAGAATTCTCAAAAACGGAAGCATTTCATTCATTTTAAGAGGCCACGATAGCAGTGATTTTAAAACCCTGAAACAATACAAAAGAGAGAATGTTAATCTCCCTTATGAATATAGGCACAGAACACTAAAGCCAAATATTATCAAAATCAACCTGGCAATATATAAACAGAGTGATAGGTCATCACGCCTAGGACAGGAACAGAGAAAATTTATTTATCTGTTTATTTAATAAAAAAGTTTCCTTAACCTTATAAAAGTTGACTGTAAAACCCATATCAGCATCAGCAAGAGGCGAGCTTTGGTAGTGACACGTAATGCTAGGTATTGTCACCATCAGCACCACATCTCCGGCTCCAGCTGTCCGCATGGAGCAGGAAAGACGAGCAGAAAGTGTGCAGAGCAGAGAGGCAGGATGAAAACTGCCACTGGCTGGAGATGGTAAGAGTGAGTATGAACAATCCAAAACGATCTATAGACAAATTATTCAAAGAAACAAGTTTAGTAAAGCTCCTAAGATGATTATTTCTACATATCATCACCAAAAGTCACATGAGCTTTAAAAGGATAACAGTGTCAAGATTATCAGGAAAAAAACGTTAAAGAAGTAGGGACAGATCTAGTGAAAAATATATGAGACCTCTACCCAGAAAGTTACAAAATAACATTTAGTGACATTAAAGAAAACTGCTCCATACAAGGGGCACTGCACACCCACGGACTGGAAAATCCGAGGTAGTGAAGCTGTAATTCCTCCTAGATATTCTCTAGGGTGAACACAGCCCCACCAGCCGAGGCAGGCCTTGCTACAGACTGACTTGCTGACTTCAAATTTATGCAATATTATGAAGTACCAGGGGCACCGAGGACCCTCTGAAGCACAGCCCAGTGGACTCGCTCTGTTGAACATCCACTCCCCATGTAAAGACACAACAGATAAGACATTCACAAGGACACAGCAACTCACCAACCACCCAGAAGAGACAGTGCATGCTGCTCCAACCAGCGCACCCTGGCCTGCCACAAAGGACAGACATAGCAGTGGAGAAAGTGGGGACCCTGACTCCCTCTGTGTTGCCCAGGGGTATGCAATCCTTCTGCCTCAATACACAAGTATCCCACTCCCTGCAGAAAGACTGGGTGCTCTCCCTCCGGTCAGGAGCAAAGTGTGGGTGTCCTCTTGCAGCCTCTACTCCACTCTGACTTGGAGGTCTTAGCCACAAGTAGGAGGAAAAAGAAATAAAGGGCACCCAGGCAAGAAGGGCAAAGGTAAAACCATCTGTCTTTGCAGGATGACATGGACTACGGATAGAATAGCAAATAAATGAAAGACAAAGGCTACTAGAACTAATAACGAACACACAGAACACTAAAGCCAGTGAACATTCTGAAATTAGAAAACAATTCCATATACAGCTGTACCTAAAAGAAGAAACATGAAGAAATAAACTTAGCACATGTGCAAGTCTTGCACGTCAAACACTAGAAAACACTGTGGAAAAAGACCCGGAAAAGCTAGGCCATGTTTACAGTCCTAAAGACTTAACCTTCAGGTAGCATTATTTCCAACTGCTCTACAGAGTCAATACATTCCTTCCTCATCAAAATCCCTAACGAGGGGCCGGGGAGATGGCTCAGAGGCACAGCGCCAGCCTGGCAAACACAAGGTCCTGAGTTTGATTCCTGGTACAAAAAAATAAAAATCCCCAGCTGGCTTTTTTGCAGAAATTGATGTTTATCCTAAAATCCTTGTTGTCAATGTGAAGGACCCAACAGTCAATACAATCCTATAAAGGAAGAAAATAGTTGAAGGACTCACACTTCCTGACTTCAAAACCTACTACAAAGCTACAGTGATCAAAAGAGTATGGCATTAGAATAATGATAAACATATAAGCTAATGGAACAGAATTGAGAAATGTCTTTCCTAGAGGGATTCTCAGCAGGAGTCTCAGACAGTTCAGCAGGGGAGAGTATCGTCTTTCCAACAAACCATGCTGGGGTTAGTGACAATCCATGCACTAAAAAATGGAATCAGGCCTCTAGCTCACAGGACATACAAAAGTTAACTCACAGTGAGTCAAAGACTTAAGTGTAAATGCTAAAACTCCAAAACTCTCGGGAAAACACAGAGGCATAGAATGTGATCCTAGATATGATATCAAAAGAATAAATAGGCAAGCTGGGCTTCATCAAGATTGAAAATGCTTTTTGCTGCGAGGAAATGAAAGGGTAACCTAGAGTGGAAACCACCATTTGCAAATTGTGTGTCTAGTAAGGGAAGAGAAATGTGTAAAGATGACTTACATCTCTACAGAAAAAAGGTCACCCAGTTTCAAAACAGGCACAGAATCTAAACACGTTTCCCAGAGACCATGCACAAGCACCTGGAAGGATGGTGGACACCCCCAGCCCTGAAGGAAGCACAGATCACAGGGATCCAAAGATAGCTGTTGGCAGAACCTGTGGAGAGATCTAGACCCAACAGGTGGGGATGCGGAGGTGCCACCACTTTGGAAAGCTCTCTGGCAGTTCTCCAGAGGGCTACCGGCCATCCACCAGTTCTACCCTCAGGCAGATGCCCGAGTGGAAGGAAACACTTCCACGAAAGGACTCGCACAGGAAAGTTCACGCAGCGTTCTCCACCTGAGCTGAAGTGGAAGCCACCCAAATGTCACACTAGACGATTGGATAAGCAAAAGATGCTAGGTCACGAGTGGAGTGCGCTCAGTCAGGAAAAGAGATGAAGTTCTGAACCTCAGGGTCAGGCGGGAGCTGGAGAGGGTACGCACTATGTGTGCGCTGGAAAGCATAAGGCTGAGGAACGAAGAAATCACACCGCACGGTTCCATTCATCGAGGGCCACCCTGGGCACGGAGGGGCTCCCCGGGATGGAGCAACCCAGGAAGCAGGGGTGACTGCTAATGTGTGAGGCGCTTCCCTCTGCAGCGATGAAAATACTCTAGAAGCGGCACAGCTCCGTGCATTCACTAAAAGCTACGGAATGGCACAATTTACAGAGGTGAACCATGTGGTCTGTGAATTACAATCCCACAAAACTGTTATTTCGAAAGATTACGAAGGCAGGCCTTGTGTTCCCGAAGCACGGGCATCCATTCGGAAATGAGGGTAAGCGGTTTTCATTTCTGAGTTTCTAATGGCAGCATGGTTCTCAAAATGTGACTAGAAATGTTTCAAGCCCACAGAGCCTTCTGCGCGCTCGGCCCCCTCTCGCGCCCGCCCTTACTCCTGCCGCAGTCCGGCTCCCCGGCGGGTCCAGGCCCAGCAGCAGCGGCGGGCCGGGCGGGGCGGGCCGGGGGCGGCCGCCCTGACCTCAGGACGCGCAGACGCCGCCCTCCCGGCAGCGCGGGTCCCTCCCCACCTGGGCGACCTGCGGGCGGACGGCGGGCGGGCGGGGACAGGCAGCGGGCCGCGGCGGCTGCGGACGGATGTGGGCGCCGGGCGGACCCCCGGGGCCGGGGGGCTGGGACCGCCGCCGCGGGGGCGCGAGGCTGCGCGCGGCGCTGGCCGGGCTGCGCGAGCTGGAGGGGCTGCGCGCCACGCAGGAGAGGCGCGTGCGGGGCGCCCTGGCGCTGCAGTCCCCGCCCGGGCCCGCCGGACCCCGGGGCGGCGAGGGCCGGCTGGAGGCCACGCTGGCGGCGCTGCGGGAGCAGCTGGTGAGCGCAGGGGAGCGGGCGCGGGGACAGCGGCGCGGGGGAGCGGGCGCGCGGGCCGTGCGCAGGTGCGCCGGGTGGTGCGCTAAGGTCGCGGTCCGGATTCCGGTCCCGTCCCGAGCCGGTCTCGATTCCAGAGCAGCCCACGCGGAAGGTCTGTGCTGGGGGCCACGGCAGGTTACGGGCAGTTCTGGTTTCTGATTGAGACCCTGCAACTCTGTTAGGAACGTCTTGACTTGGTTTTCCCCTGGCAGCAATCTGCTCGCCAGCCCGGCCTCAGCTCTGAGACCGCGAGCCCGGGGAGCACGTGTCTGCGTGTGGCGAGCACCAGGACCCGCACGGCCATTCGCTGAAGGGGGTAGCTCCTCTGAGAAAATACTCAGGGAAGTGGGAGTCGGCCGGTTCATCCACTCCAGCCCATGAACTGCTTTGTAAGAAGCGGTCTTCTAGTCTGAATGGAGGCTGCGGAGGAGACCTGGACGCGTTGTCTGCCCTGTGTCGCTGCCCTCTGCCCTCTGGGGTCTAGTTCCCTTCCATAGCGTCGAACATGCATCCCGGTTATTACTAAACTGGTTGTTTCTGCCGTGTATAATTTCGTGTTACTCTCTGGGAACAGCTCAAAAAGAGTTTTTTCAGTGCTGCAATGTTTCTAAAAGAAAAACAGAAATGCTACAGATGTCTATTTGAGTCCCCTCTGTTACCGAGTGGAATTTCCTTTCCATTAGGAATTCCCATCTGCCCTGTTAAAAGCCGCGTCATTAACAAGTGTCTAATAAGTCTCCGCAAGGCTGTGAGCATTCCTGTCAGCTTAGCTCAGCAGGTCCTCACCTGGGCAAATACTTCAGGACTGAGGAACTGGGAAGTCGTGGTCTGGAGACACCTCCTGGACCCCTCCTGTCTCCCCTGTTGTAGAGACGGGGGTACCGTGCCTGAGCAAGGTGGCCAGGCAGCAGGTCTGCGGGTTCTGTGCCACTCTGGAGAGGGGAGGGCCGGCCCTGCATGGGTCCTGCTTAACCTCCTATGGGCCGGTCTATAATGGAAGAGATGTGTCCACTGCACAAAGGTTTGCATCCAGCCACACCGGGCTTCTGCGTGACCTCAGCAAGGCCCACGCAGCCCGCAGGTGTGTAGCACTTGTGCACTGCTCTGTCTGGGGGTCGGAATGCAGCTGATGACTAACTTAGCTGCAGCAATATACTCTGCACACTCAGCCTCTAATTACGAGTTGCCTTTTAGGAGAGATCAAACAGGTTTTTGTTTTAAAAAAAAAAAATTTTTAAGTGTGGGACCAGAAGGAACAGGGAGACTTTGTCTTGAAACTTTGTTCTTGGAAAGGATTATGTGATCAAAAGAGAGCAATAATTGAATTTGTGTGACATCAACCAGCACTTTAACACTCCCATTTTTCATGCAGGGGAAACCTTAGGAGTGATATGAGGTCTGTAATGAAGAAAGCCATCTGCAGGCTTTGGTCTAGCATAGTTACACCAGTCCCTTGGGTAGCCCCAGTGCTGCCCTCCCTGGCCTTCTGGGCCCGTGTCCTCCTGCAGTGTGAAGACTGGAAGAACACTTAGTAGAGTGCTTTGCAGCTTTATCCTACAGGAATTCTCAAGTGAGGAGGTGTGTTAGCATTTCCCGGGATTTAACTGCCGTGCAGAAAAGAGCCTGCTCATTACATGGACAACACTCTACAAAGTGTGGTGTCAGAAGTCACAAAAGGAGTACAGCAGTAGGTGCTTAGTAGGGCTTTGCTGAAGAAATAAATTAGTGACTTTGATTGCTGGCACAAGGGCGAGATGATTTCTACACTAAAGGAACCTTGTGTCTGCCAAGCCCAGCAGTCAGCTGCAGTCTGGCCAGCTGTGGCCAGAGGTGGCTGTGCAGACCTTTTCGAGGCACCTTGTGCCTTTTCCTTTTGTACACAGGACAAGACATGTCACCCACCCATGGGCACCTTTGCCCTGGCCAGGGGTGGCCTGAAAGCTGCGTCTTCCACCAGCACATGCTGCTGTGTCTGTGGAAGAGGTACCCTTGGGCGGGCAGCAAGCAAAGGGCAGGGGATGCAGCGAAATCTTATCCTGGGGAATTTCCCGGTCCTTGGCTTGGCTGGTTGTGACTTGTTCTAAAAAGGGGCAGCTAGCAACAATGCCTTTCCACATGGGCAGGACCTGAAAGAGCAAGCCACAGACTGATTCCACAGCTGTAAACATGATGCCTAGTATTTTCCTTGGCGGACTATGCTGGCTTTGTAAATGCACAGAGAGCAGAGGAAAGTAGGTTAACAGCTAGATCAGGTTCATGAGCAAGGCTCAGGCATCCACAGGGCCCTGGCAGGCTCTCTCTGAGGTTAGTGGGGCTTGTCACCCAAGGGTCCAATGGGGGAACACCAGCCCCTTCCCAGTTAACTTAGGTATAACGATACCTCCTACAGAGTAAGTCATTCATGCATAAAATGTTTTCTTTGTGCATTCTTAGCTTTCAAGGAAAAGAAGGAAGTGTTTTAGATACTATCTCTATATCCTAAACTTTAAGGTACTTTTAATTTTCATAAAGCTTTTGCATGGTTGTAATTCAAAATTGTCAGTTGTGGAAGCAGAGCATACACACATCAGATTGTTCTGTGCAATAGAACCATTTCAAAGAAACGGGTTATCCACATACTTGCCTTTTGTGCCTGTCCCCAGGAGCAGAGGTTCTCAGACTTTCCACCCCTGGAAGCTGGCTGGCACACAGGTCCCAGTCTTGCCAAGAGTGTCCCAGGGCCTGAGCCCAGGATCTGCAAGGGAGCAGGTGACTGCACCATGGGGACCTGCACCAGACCCCACCCTTGACCCGGGTTTGGAAAATTAACCAAGTGCCCTGGGATCCGTTAACCCTCTAGTGACAACTTGTGCCCTGCCGTGGGCTGAGGCTGGCAGCAGGAGGCAGAGCTGAGCTGAGGCGTCCCCGAGTCCCTGTGGGGAAACTGGCCAGGTAGACTAAAGGAGCAGGGCTCCACGTGAGGCCTGTGGCTGGCCATGCTCATCCCTGGTCACTGTGACTCTGTGCAAAGACCCTTGCCGAGAAAGAGCAGCGGAAACAAGGGCGGTGGGGAGGGTCACCGGACGGCATCAGCCTTGAGCAGCGGAGCTGCAGATGGCAGGGGCTGAGGCTGTGAGGAAACAGCTTGGAGAACCTGGGCCTGGGGCCCTTGTTCGCAGTTAATCAGAAACCAGCCCTGAGGCTGGTTAATCACAGAGCAGTGAACCAACACTGGCCAGGGCTAGGGGAGGGCTGCAGGAGGAGGTGAGAAGGCAGCTGGGGACCCAGGGAGAAAGAGAAAGGCATGACTTGGAAGAGAAATCAAGAGATGTTTGTAAGCACTCAGAAGAGAACTAACAAAGGAACTGAACTTTCTCTGTGTCTCACAGTTTCGTGACAGGAGAAAATTTCAGTACCTTTCTCGTTTCTCCCTTCGTTTTGCGTGCATCGTGGGTAGGCTGAGTGCCTGTCTGTGAGAGCTGGGCTTCTTTGGTTAAGAGTGGAAACCTGAAAGCGGGCCAGGTAGGAAGCCAGGACACTTGGAACCATGTGGGAGCGCCAGAGCGTGAGTTTCACTTAGCTGAGGACCGGCTCTGCTCTGTGCAGTTTCCAGCATCATCCTGGCTTTGACACTGTCCTCACTCAGGTCTCCAGGTTGTTCCAGGGGCCCTCGCTTTGGGCAGAGCTGCTGAGCTGAGCAGGGTGTTCGGCTGTGCGCCAGCTAGGTCCAGTTCAGCTCAGTTTGGGTGTTTGATGAAAACCATACAGAAGAGACTCCTACAAACAGGCAGTTGTTATTCCTCACTTCTCTCTTATGGTGACTTCTACACTACTGAGATTATTGCAGTAATTTCCCATTAGACATAGAATCATTTTTCTTAAACAGGATGAATCACATAAGTCCATTCACTAATTATTCTCATTAAGCTCGTTAGTGGGAACAACAAGTGTATATAGTGGCTCTGAAAAACAGGGTGCAGCTGTGTAAACGTAAGAAAGAAACCGGCATGTACTGAAGGCTCAGTGCTCATTTTAGACATACACAGTGCTGCCTTGGCTCACGGACACTTTTGCTCGCGAACAATGTGGTTTGTAAACAGAAGCATTTGGCAAAGTTTTGTTTCTGTTAGTGAATTCTGCCTTGGGTGAGGAGCGTGGGCACAACCATCTTCCCTACATGAACAGGAACATGGTCATCTTTTTCAGAGTCACAAAAAGAGTTAAGTTCCTGAGCAGAGGTACACACATATATGTATCCATAGATCTACGTATATATAAAGGATGTGTATATTATGCTGTTCATGATAGGTGGATGGTAGGCACACAAGCTTATGTGGCTGGTGCTCATAATAGCCCCGCTAGAGTTGGGGCTCCAAGCCATAGAGAAGATGTGGCCCAGGGCAGACCTGTGATGGGTCCTCTCAAATAAGGAGACACACCCCCCAAATAAACAAGGAGACCCTCCTGGTGGGCTTCAGGAATATTCACTCTGATGTACTCTGACTTGCAGGCCTCTCATGCTTGCTGAGAGAGATCTCAGCAGCTTCACCAAAACCTTGACCATTCAGGAAATTACTCAAGGTTTGGGGGTATGGCTTAGTGGCCAAGCTCTTGCCTGTGGCATCAATGAGGTCCTAGGTTTCATACGCAATTAGGGAAAAAAATGAAATTACCCTGGATCAAAAAAGAAAGCCCACACGCAGAAGTGGCCTTGCACTTTCCTGAAAACTTTCCACCACTTAGAATGCAAAGGGCTCAGTGTGCCCAGTGGGCCACCAACCCACCAACTGAGGTCTGCTGAGTGAAGGACACAGTGACACCATGTAAATTCTCACCTCGGGCAGAAAGAAAGCAAAAAGGTTGCAGACGTTACTGACGGTGCGTGCTGCAGGTGTCATGTTCTGCCTTTGACTGCAGTTGTACGCTGTCAGATTCTGCATCCTGATAAAGCAATGTCTCCTTGGAAACTGCTAAGTTTCAAAAGTTTGCATTGGAGAGAAAAAGGAAAAACCCCTGTGTGGTGTGTACGTGGGATGGGGAGGGGGCTGGGAAGGTGTGCTTCCCCTGGGTGTTCTGGTCACCTAGTGTGTCTTTGTCTTCCCTCCCTGGGAGCCTGGAGCTTGGATTTCTGTGCCGCCCTCAGTTTTGTTTCTCTCTCTTGCCTCCTCAGTCCCGACTACGGAGGCAGGACGCCGGCCTCAAGACCCACCTGGACCAGCTGGACCTGCAGATAAGTGAGCTGCAGCTGGGCATGTGCAGGGCATCAGGAGAGGGCCCAGAGAGCGACAGCAGGCCCAGCTCAGGTACAGCCGTGTGCGGCATCTGCAGAAGTGCATCCACCCGCTGGGTGCACACACATGCACATGTGTACACGCACGCACGCACACATGCACGCACACACTGGAAAAGTATTGGTTTTGGAGAGGAAAAAAAACTCCAGTGAGTTTCTTACTTCTTTCAGAGCCGAGACAGCTTGTCTATTCTGTTTACATTTCATGGAGGGTGTGGCTAACCATTCTGCAACCACAGAACATACCTGCGCTTAAATCCATGGGTTTAAGGAAGGCAGATGAGGATGCCCCTCCTCCCTCACTCTGCCTGGAAGGCCACAGTCATTGCTGTCATGTGTGACCTGGTCACCTGTGCGTTCTACCTGACCTTCCCCACGTGATCCTTGAACACAGAAGCCCCTGTGTTCATTGGCAGAGACAATCTCTGGTAGCCCTGTGTGGCCCAAGTCTTCAGGGGAGTCGGCTGCTCCTCCTGCATTCAGGTCTGGCCTAGGATGTGCACACATGGGCGGGGGGACCTCCCTTCCCATAGGATTGAAGAACAGGAAGGATGGGCAGGAGGAGGAAGATGCTTGAGGTTGTTGCAGGAGCCAGGACCAGAGGAGAGGCCTCTCCTTTCTCTGGCTATGGGACCCCTTGCCAGGAACTGGCTGCGGTGTAGGGCAGGGGATTCTGAATCCCAAGACCATGCAGATGCTGAGAAGCATCTGGAGCATCCTGCCTGGGGCTGGGTCTTACGGTTCTGTGCATCCTCCCTGGGCCAGGACAGGCAGAAGGCCAGAGGGGCACTCAGAGCCAGGCATTGTGGCACACACCTGTAATCCCAGCACTTGGGAGGCTGAGGCAGGAGGATCATTGAAAGTTCAAAGCCAGCCTTAGCTACAAAATGAGTTTAAGGCCAGCCTGAACTGCATAGTGAGACCCTGTCTCAAAAAAAAAAAAACCAGAGGGGCACTCAGGCCTCAGGGCAGGGTCCCCAGGGCATGTACCCACCTGCCCATGTCTACTCTCCAGGATTCTACGAGCTGAGCGATGCCGGTTCCTGCTCTCTGTCCACCTCCTGTGCCTCTGTATACAGTGACCACCTCTCCCTCTCCCTGAGCAGTCTGCTGCCTGCCTCCCATCACTCTAAGACCCGGCCCAGCATGGGTGATTGGCGGCCCCGATCTGCTGATGAGAGCACTGTGCCAGCATGGAGACCCCAGCCTGCCGAGGAGGGTAGCAGGTGCCTGGACAGTGAGGCAGGCATGGGCCAGCCCCGGGGAGTGTTCCGGCCTAGACCGGTGTCCACAGGTGAGAAAGATGCAGGAGAGGGGTTAGGGGGTGGCAGAGGGCAGCCATCCAGCCATGCTGGGACAGAGCAGAGACCCCATGAGGAGCTGTCTGCAGACAAAAGAGCAGCCAGATGTCCTCTCCTACACATGATGGACAAGGGGGTGGAGTTTTCTTACTATTTAAAATAGAGATTGGTTTTAAAAGCCTTCCATGCCCCGTGATCAGCCCATGTTTGTAGCAGAGTGGCCAGTGGGGATATAACCACATTCCCCCATAAGGGGTCATTCGGTTCTCACTCCATTTATAATATAAGAGCAGGTTTAGTACGAATCTCTGTCTCTCCTTCCGAGTCGCAGAGTTTGCTCTCAGATCCCTGTGGACCACCCAGTAGGGTTATGTCCTGACCTCTCTGACCTCTGTGTGGAGCCCAGTGGGCTGCAGAGCCGTATCTCTGGGCAGCCTCAGGCCAGGTACAACACAGCACCCAGCTGACTCGTCCTCCTGCTCCTGCTTGATGCCCACACTCACCTGCCCACACCCCAGGGTGCCCCAGGTACCATGGCTGGAGTGGCTGACCTGCTATCCCCTTGCCTCTGTGCTTTGCACATGGGCACCAGGGAGGAGCTGACCCCATGTGAAATCTTTCCTTGCTGAAGCGCTTGTTTTCCTTCCCAGGTGACCTTGAGAGGGTCCTTCCAGTGGACGAAGGGCTCCAGAGTATGGGTGCAGATGCCCTGCCTGCCTCCCTCCTCCACCAGGGGACAGACACCCCAGCCCACATGGTGGACCGCACCTACCAGCGTGACCTCGTGTCCAGGGGCGGGCGGGAAGTGTACCCGTACCCCAGCCCACTGCACGCAGTGGCCCTGCAGAGCCCACTGTTTACCCTGGCCAAGGAGACACCTTGGCCCCACAGCCACTCACCCCCCAGGAAGCTGCTCTTGGTCCCCAGGGATCAGAGGACATCCCTGGTAGTGCCCATCTGTGAAGTAGGCCAACCTAGAGCCTACATTGATAGGCTGCTTCGTCTGCGGGGCCTAGAAGCCTCCCCAGGGGGTGTCTTTGGGGAGCAGGGACCCTCAAGACATGAAGCATCTCCCTTCCCACAGAAGCAAGGTGACCAGAAAAAGGGCAGTGGAGGCCAGCCCGAGAAGCCGGCCCAAGCCCCAGGAAGAGGGAGCACGGGAGGGATGGCTTCGAGCCGGGCTGGGCAGGAGGACGGCTTCAGGCAGCAGGGACCCACAGCCCTCATAGACACCCCACCCCCTAGGAGCCCCCCAGAGGAGGGGCCTAAACCCTGGAATCCCTGTGCCAATGGCAAGACAGCTGCAGGCCCTTCTCCTTGCCCCCAGACCCAGGAGCTCCACAACAGCTGCGTCCTGGCCGCCCCCAGGAGTCTGCGCTGTGAGAGCCCTCCGCGAGCCCTCAGGCCCTCTGTCCGTCTGCCCTGTGCTCCTGGTGAGGCCTCCCTGTCCAGACTGAGGACAGCAATCGCCACGACCAAGGCTGTGAAGATCAGGAGGAGGGCTAGCGACAAGCCGCCCCTCCCCAGGAGACACCAGGGTGTCCGTGCAGCACCCCAGCTGCCCCCAAAGTGGGACCTGTGGCACAGGCCCCAAGGGGGCGGGCTCCAGAGGAAGCCCTCACTGGCCGGGGAGGCCCCGGGACGGTCCTGCTCGGAGTCCACCCTCTACCCCATGCCTTTCCTCGTCCCCCTGGTGGTGGCCCAGCAGCAGAGTTACCAGGCGTCATCCCAGGCCCTGTTCCCCACTGACGCAGCCCCTCTCAGCTCAGCTGCGAGGAGGAAGCAGCGCCCCTGGAAGTCCAGCATGGAGATCTCGGGCAAGTCCTGCCCGGCCACCTGTGCCGAGCCCACCAGACCTGCAGCCAAGAGGGCGAGTGGCCCCCAGGCCCAGGACAGACCCGTGCTGGTCCGTCAGGAGGCCAGGAGCGAGTCCGACCTCTCCGAGCACTCAGCTGAGTGCTCCTCGCTCTTCCATTCCACCATTGCTGAGACCAGTGAGGAGGGAACCAGCGACCACACTGCCAACCGCTTTGGGGACGGGGAGTCCAGCGGCAGCGACTCCGACAGCAGCGTCCGGGGCGGGGGCCGCAGCCTGGAGCCAGGCCAGGGGGTGACCAGCCGGGGAGAGCAGGCCTGTCCTCAAGCGGCCCCGCAGCAGCCCTCCCGGGCCCCAGCAGGCACCAGGCCCCCTCTGCCTCCTGTGCCCAGACTATGCCGCATCAAGGCCTCCAAGGCCCTGAAGAAAAAGATCCGCAGGTTCCAGCCAGCAGCGCTGAAGGTCATGACCATGGTGTGAGGCTGCTGCTCGAGCTGGAATGCCACACCAGTGCGACAGGCAGGTGTGGGTTTGCGTGACACCTTGCCAGCATGCTTTAGCTTTTGAAGCTTCGTGTCATGAGTCCCTTTGCTGGCTCTGACCCTGCAGTGTGGTGGGCAGCTGTGTGGGCCAGGGTTCCCTCCCCAGCAGCAATGTGCAGACAACTTTTGACCTTTTTTATTGCATAAGCCACTCAGCACCAAGCTTCTGCTTCAGGTGGGGGTGCCAGGGCAGGGTTAGAGGATATCTTGTTTCCTGACATTGTGAAGCTATTTTCTTCCCAAAGCATTAAGTGACACCACTGGCTTCTGAAAACTGGATTGAATTTGAACTCCATGTTAAGTTCTCAGTGTGAATAAACATCCAAATTATGCCATGGCTTTTGCAAGTAAAAGTGTTCCTTCTCCTTCATCCGCCTCCCTGCCTGCTCTGCGCAGCCTCAGTGGGTGCTCTCGCCCTCCTCCAACCCCTCCCGTGGGCGCTGGCCTGTAGGTGGGAGCCTCTTTGGGGAGTGGAGTCTAAACTTGGGTTCCAGTGTGGGTATGTTGGGCATAAAAGTGTTTTGCAAAAATAACTTCTTTGTTGGTGGTGGTGGGGTTTATTTTGTTTGTTTTGTTTTACTTTTCCAAAGAAAATTTTGCTCAGCTTTTCAGGGGGAAGGATGGTGGGGCTCTCAGCTCAGCTGTGTGGTGGGTATTACCATATTTCAGCCCGGTCATCAGCTCACCCTGGCTAATTCAGAAGCTGCTCAAAGTGCTTCTGGCAAAGAAGAAGTGGGCAGCACCCAAATCTTTGCAGTTCTGGAGCCCAGGTACTTGGGGACAAAAGACAGTTAACAAAAAAAACAGCTGAAAATACAAGTGGATTTGGTGCCAGGTGCTCACTATTCCTGTAAGGAGCTGGGGCAGGCTGCAGTTGGGAGTTGAAAAACTGATTAACATTTGAGAACGAAGGCGTGGGCCTCTCCTGGGAGAGGAGCTGCTCAGAGCATTCTGGAAGGAAAGAGAAGCAGGGGCTTCCTGTGCAAACCACCATGAAGAGCAAACATCGAAGGGCCAGAGCAGACTGGAGCGTAAACATTCCACTGTGTGTGCAGACTTCACGCCTGCTTTCCTAGGACTGCAGACCCCAGAGGCCTCGGTCTTCTGTCCCTGTGCTTTTAAAAACACTGCACTAAAATCTAAAGGAGTATTCAAGCACACCCATGACTAGGGGTTTCACTGTACAACACGTTGTGTGGGATACTGTACAGAAATGGGTGGCTCCCAAGAGAATGGGAAACAGCAGTAGCCCCTGAGGCCACTGGACCCAACTGCATAGTCCTGACGTCACCCAGCTCCTGGCCCCATTCAGGTCCACACACTTTCCTAGCCTTGTCCCCTGTTCCCTGCTCCTTATGGCCTCCTGGAGGATTTCGCTGCCAAGAAGCTTTGAGGACACCATGTGGGAGGGACAGGCTTTCTGCCCACCCTCAGAGTGATGAAGTATGTCCCGTGTCACAGGCTGGGGAGCTCAGGCTCCGTGCCCGCTGGCTGAGCCCAGGTACAATCAGCGTGGAAGGGGAAAGCACTAGGTGTCAGCTGCCCAGCCCCTGGGATAACACCTGTCCTCAGAAAGCTGGCTTCTTTCCTATCTCTGTCTCCACCGTGCCACCAACACCCATGCGCCCCATCCCTGAGGACCTCATACAAACTACCCTGAGGACCAAGCAACTCAACACAGCCATGGGCAGAAAGTCCTCAGCGACCTGATGGCGTACGTAACTCACACACAGCTGGCCACCCGGCCTCTGCCTGGCTCAGTACTGCTCTCTGTGCCCACCCCCTTTTTTCCCTCTCTTTCTCTTTTGCTTCACATTAAAGCAAAAGTTATTCAAGCTACAATGAGGAGCCCTTCTCTCAGGACTGACATGTAGGTGCAGGGGCCTGGAGAAGCGTTCGGGGTGAGGAGAATTTCAGTTCAATCAGCCCAAAGGATTCTTGCTTGAGACAGAGCAGGGTGAGCAGACACCCCGTGGGCTGCACCCGGTACCACAGTGGGTTCTCATTAGGCCTGTAAGTCCTGGGCCCTGGAGTGCAGGCCCAGGAGGGTCAGGCGCCAGACAGGAGATGAGTCAAAGGAAGAGCCCTCACTACCCCTCTGTCTCCCTGTCTAACTGTGGGGACGCAGCAAGCCAGCTGCTTTCCCAAGGGTCCATATTGGACCTTCAAGAATCCCCACTGGGTCTTCAAGCCCTTCCCCCGGTTTGTCTGCCTGGTCTTCACTCAGTGGCTGGCCCAGTAGCCCAGGGAAAGCCCATGACAGCTGTGGCCAAGAAGCCTCCCCACTGGGCTGCAGTTGACGGTTGCTTAGGATGAAGACTGATAGCAAACTGACGATGTGAAACATGGGAACTGATCTGCGTGGGCTCTTCAGGGTGACTTGGGCCAGACCAAAACCTCCCATAGCCTGAGTCCCAGGGCTCTGCAAACAGGGCTGACAGCATCAGAAGAACTGGGAGGTCTGTGGCAGGCAGGACCAGGCCGGCAGCAATTTGGGGAAAATTCTCTGAGACATGGAGTTGTAAGTCAGCACACCTGGGGTAGAAGCCAGCTTAAGCCCCTGAGCAGATGGGCGGGCCGGGTGCTCAAAAATGAGGACTCTGTGACTTTCCACAGGGAACCATTTCTGTTCCAGCACACTATTCTGCCAGGCAGACGTGGGTGTAACCACTCAGGTGGAGGGAAGTCAGCAGCAAGCCCTTCAGGGCAGGCTGTAGCCTGTCTCTTGAGAGATGGGGAGGGGCCCTGGGGGGGGGCTCTGCCCATCCCGCCCTGGCTAGAAATGGGACAGTGGACCTCTGAGTCTTTAGAAAGCTTTTGTGATTTCTGGTTTGCTTGAAAAAGAAAATTTAGCAAAAACAAAAGAAGTGAACTTGCTCTAAGAATGAGAATATAATTATATGTGAACTCAGATAGATAAAATGTCTAAATTGTAAGGATTAGCAAAGGGTTTAATTACCATGCTGGAGAAAATAGCCCAGCATAGTTTAGTGAATCATATTTCTAAAAACAGACTATTTTATCTTTACTAATTTGGAAACAATGCAAACTCTCAGAAGGGGATTCCTCTGGATGCCCCTTCTGTCCCCAGGGCAGAGAATAACAGCACATTTAGGATGTGACCCCCAGAGCCTCCAGATCTTCAGTGTTCAATACACAGAGCCCAGGGAAGAGCTGGGGCCCCTCCCTGCAGTCAGCAATGTCCTTGCTCCTGAGTCAACCATTTAATACCCACTGATAGGGGAAAGACTGACAGAGGGGGAGGGACACGATGTTTTTATAATGCAGATTTATGGGGCTTTGTTGAGATGCTGCCTCATTCCTAAACAGTTGACAAACACGAGCGTTTAAAGGAAAAGTCCACAGGCAATTGCCTTGACTTCTTCCTTGACATTTTCCTACTGACTAGCTCTCGAGCCTCAAACCAGAGCTGGAACACCTGCCCGTATCAGCCTGCCCGCAGGGACTCAGGGACTCACATGGTGGTGGCCTGGCCTGTTTCAAAGGGGCCTGGTGAGCTGGCAGCGCAAGGCAGGCCCTGCTGTGTCTGTGGACCATAGAGGGACAGGCAGGAAAGGGCCTGAACCCTACTGTCCCCTCCTGGTGCCCCCTGGGTAGGATACCGCTCGTCCTGGCTGCTCATGTCCATGGCTTCCTGCCTCTGACCAAGCAGAGTTCAGACATTAGAGGTGAGTGCCTTTGGTGGCACAGCCATGGAGAGTTGAGCTGGGATGAATCTTCTGCAGCTCTGTGGCCTGAGTGGATAGAGCAGTGCATTTGAGGGTACTGGAATGGGCCAGGGAGCAACAGGGCCCCAGGGCACTGCCAGGAAAACAGAGTAAAGAGGGCAGGATTCCATCCCTGTGCCGGACACTCGGAGCTGTACAGGAATAGCTCTTCCCTGCTCTGAGACGCCCAGTGGGGCTATGGTGCCTGCCGCTGCCCACTGAGAATAGACCAGGAGGCAGAAGGCAGGGGCCGACCCGTCAGTAACAGAGCTAAAGTGCCCTCTGATTGACACTGGGTGTGACGTAAGCAACACTAGGTAAAGTCTTGCAAAAGGCAGCAGCTACTGGAGAGATGGCATTCAGGGAACTTGTGTCTGTGATGTTCATGAGACATGTGATTTCTCAACAACCCGAGGAGCATGGAGTTGGGGGCTACGCTGTGGGTGCCTCTGCAGAGCTTTCATTTGGGTGTTAGTGGTTAATGCATATGCTTGGCACTTCCTCCTCCGTCTGCAAGTGTGGGTGAAGTAGGGGAAGGGCATCTGAAGAGTCCCTCAGTTTCCCCCACTTTCCCCAGAGCCTTTCTGATTCTACCCAGCAAGGCAAGAGACAACGTCTGTCCTCTTTCCAGAGCCTCCCTCACCCTCAGAGAGGCATGTGGGAAGAGCGCAGAGAAGAGGGTTGAGGCCTGGGGAAGAAGAGCTCCTGTCTGAAAACAGCTCCCCCCCCAGGTCTGGAGGGCATCTGGCTGAGGAGAGGAGGAGTCCGCACTCCATCCATTAGTCGTGTTCACCAAGCGCTGGCTACAGTACCAGGAGCCCTGCTTGAGGATGTGTGCAGGAAAGAGCTACAGGGCCCCCTGTACTTGCAGTGCAAACCACGGCCTCCAGGGAGGGGACCCCGTGCCAGAGAGCCCAAGGTATCGGGACTTAGTGACAGTGCTTAGCTGCTGAGCCAGGGCTGGGCTGGGTGAGGGGCCGGGAGGCAAGGCAGGTGTCTGGGCTGGGCCAAGGCTACCAGGCTGAAGGTGTAGACGTAGAGAGCCAGTAGGGTTGGGAAGGTGGTTCCTGTGCTGATCCCTGCTGCACGGTGCCTCTTCCAGCAGTCATCAGCTTCCTGCAGGTTGCAAGCACAGCCCTGGCTTCCCGCTGGCATGGCTGATGCAGGCCTGCTCCAGGGTGGATTGGGTCAAGGGCTGCGTCCCAGCAGGTGCTGTCATGTAGGTCAGAGCTGTTTTTAAACACAGCCTAGCCACTGTCCCTTTGTATACCCAGCCTCTCAGAAGCAAGAAGAAACAATTAGGTTGTTCTTAGAAAGACTCACTGTCTAGGCAGAACCATGGGTCCAGACCCAGGCTTGTGGCCCTGGGAGCCAGGTCCCCAAGAGACACTTAGTGTTTGCTGGCCAGCTCAGCATATGGCCAGCGTGGCTCATCACAGGCACAACAGTGGCACGGGACACAAGCTTAGGCTTTCTCAGCACCATCTTTTTATCCTCTGCAAAATGAGAGTTCTCAGTGAAATAAGAATATCCTTATAGGAGTAGTGCTCTATTCAGGCTTGTTTAATTTTACTTTTTAATTTATTTAATTCCATTTCATTTCTATTTTTATTTTTCTTTCAGCTATAGCCACCTAGTCAAGAACAAAGTCTACACTGGAGCAAAACAAATTCAGTGTTGTCCAATTCCATTTTTCTTAGAAATGATTTCCTCTCTCATCAAACCCTCATCCTGCGTGGGGACACAGTTGGGAATTTCATACTTCGATCTGCAGGACACTCGGGTGAATATCTGCCACAGAGACAAGCTCGGATGGGGAGCAGGTAACAGTGCACCTGCTCATGCCCTCTGACTTCGGAGCAGGCACAGGAGATGGGGCGATCCCACAGGGTGGGTGCACTGTGGAAGTATGTTTAGAGCAGTCCAGGCATGGGACAAGCTGGGCTCAGTAACCCAGAGCTTGTTTCGTCCAACTGCCCAGGAGTCTGTGTCTTGTGGCAGGAATTTCGTTATCTGATGTGAGCCACAGCACTAAAGTCAAGAGCACAGCAGTTTGAATACCACTTACATTTCATTCATCATGTTTATTTGCTTTGCCAAGTTCACAGTGTCCGGCACAGTGGAGGCTTTGGATCAGGAGTGAAGCAGAACTGCAGAACTCATTTGTGTTTAAAACCATGAGTGTGAAGCTCCGCGTGCCCCTGTCTGGAGGATCACAGGTGACTGGGAAAACTGACACAACACCCAGGGAAGATTTGACTTCTTCATGAACCTGTTCCTCTCAAACAATGTGGAAGCTGTAGAAGCTGTGACAGCTCTTGATTTGCAGAGATCCTACTCAACAGGAAGACCTTATGCATTTATTTCATATGTAATTAGAGAAAGAAATGGGTTTCCAAAAGATTCTCAGGGACCTACAGTTGGGAGGGTGCCCTCTGTTTGGGTCAAAAGAGGTATTAATGAACTCCAAGGTTTATAGTGTAGTAATTAATGGCCAAAATTTACTATTATTTACTGTTAAAATTGCATACAATTAATAGTTAATATTTACTGCGCACTTTTTAGGAATCACCTCCACCAGCATCCTCTTTTGGAAGCTGATGTGAATGCTGTGAGGGAGATGTGGGTTCACTGCATCCAGCCCATATTTTAAAGGTGATCTGAGAAGTTTGGGCTGGAGCCTGGCAGTGGCAGAAGACAGACCTCAGCCTCCAGTATCACAAGACACGGCCAGTGCAACATCACAACACACAGCTAGAGATAAACATCTTGCATCACACTGTATTTATTTATATGTCTGTTCTAGGGCATTCTACTAATTGGACCTCCATGAACGGAGGAGTCTCTGCTCCAGGAAAAAGCTGAAATCTGTAGCTTCAACAACCTGCTCTGCAGAGTGTAGGGAGCGGCCCTGACCAGAACCCAGGTCCCCATACCTATGCCCAAGAAATCTGGGTCTGAGCACACCTCGTAGTTCCTCCTAGCTGGTAAAATAAAACACATGGGTGGCAGAGGGGCGCACTCTGTCACCACCAATGGGGAGAGCATTTCCCACATAGAAGCTGTGTGCTTTATGCTGAGTCAGGTTTTTTCTCATTTAAAAATCATAATTTAGATTTCAAAGTATGTCTTTTAAATGTTTGTGTTATTCATGTTGTTCCACCAATCATGACTATATGTTATGATGTTCTGATGTCTGTGTACAATGTAGCTGTGGCATGAATAAACTGAGCTAACTGACGTGCAGAGATCGTGCATCAGCCCCCGTGGAGTGGCCAGCTGGCTCGGCTGCAGGCTGAGGACCGCAACATTTCCCAACAATAAATAACACGCGGTGACTAGAGCTGGCGCCCCACGCCCATGCTGCCCCTCCTTCAGAGCTGGCCGTGGTCCTGCGCAGCTCTGCTGCTGCCTGTACTGTAACACCACCAAGTATAGTTTCATCTCTACTTCATACACACGCCGCCATTTTTCAATATGTGCTCTCATCTGGTGCCACATGGGTGTGTGACTGTCACCGTGAGGGCGCGTGCTGGGCCACACAGAGGACAGGTACGTCTCGCCGGGCCTGGGCTGCCCCGTGCTGCCTTCCAACAGCCACTATCCAGGAGACTAGCAGTCCCCGCTTGCACCTTGTCCTTCCAGCACTGTGACAAACAGCTCCCAGGAAGCATCTTCTGTCATCTGTCTCAGAGTGGGGTGTCACTTCTCTCTCTAGAGGGCTCCAAGCTCACTCCAGAACGGATGTGTGAGCTTCCTCTGCTGCTATCTCAATTGCCACAAATTGCAGCCTTAGAGCTAAGGGAATCCACCCTCTCACCTGTTGGAAGTGAGAAGGCTGAAGGCCAGGCGTGTGCGGGGTGGCTGCCCACTGGGGCCTCTTCCAGCTCCCAGAACCTGTCGTGTTGTCACTTGGCTCCTGGTTCCTGGGTTCTGCTCACCCTGCATCTCTCGGGGTTCTCACTTCAGCCCTCTGTCCCATTTATGAGAAGGCCCAACACTCATACAAGGGCCTGGACAGCACAGGACTGTCTGTCATGTCCAGGCAGCTGGTAAACAACCCCACTTCTCTCTGAGCACTTCCTCCTTGTGGCCGTGGAACCTGACCCACTCCCAGCTCTCGGGGATCAGCATGTGCATATTTGTGGGAAATCAGGATTCCACTGGCCACAGTGGCCACAGCAGCCTTCAGCACCACCAGCCGTGTGCACGACTTCTCACCAAGACCTGGTGATGGCAGGCCTTTCCTTTGTGCCACTCTGAGCAATTTATAATAGTGTTTGATTATGGTTTTAATTTACATTTCTCTGTTTGAAAATGAGGTCAGGGATCTTGTCCTAATTTATTGACTTTTCAAGTTTCTTTTGTGAGCTACTGTGCCTACCCTTCGCCCCATTTTTCTAGTTCTTGCACTAATATAGAGGATTCTGGATCGTGCGAAGGAAAGTCCTGCGTCAGTGATAGTTTCCGTATGAGGCCATCGTCACTTCCGGAGCACGGACTTATCTTTTCAATCTGTTTATGGAAAAGTCAAATTGATGAATCTTCTCATTTATAGATTTCTATAGTTCTTACAGAATTCAAATTTAGTCTGAAATTATCAATGTATTCTTTGTTCTTATTAAAAAGTGCACTTTAGCCTTTTGAACATGGCTGTCCACCAGGATGAGCGTTTACGTTTTGAGGAAGTCCATAGTCCTCTTACTTCTGTGAGTTTGTCTTCCACGTTTGTCTTTGCAACCCTGTGGATTAATCCAGTATCTTCCCATCGGCATGTCCTGCCAGCGTGGCCTGAGTGACTCCATCCATGGGGTGACGTTCCTGAAGGATGTACGTTGTGTTTCATCCTCCAGGTCCATCTTCCAGTACCACCGCTGTGGTAGGATTTGATCTGGCCTCAGAGGCCCACATGTGGCAGTGTGATCCCCAGCATAGCAGTGTGGAAGTGGAGGGACTTTCAGGGGGTAGGCAGAGCAAGAGAAGACTAAGCTGTGAGAGCACTGCCTCACAGCTAGATTGATGCTGTCTCTTGTCTGGGGCAGTCTCCTGGGAATTAGCTCCCCGGGACAAGGTTGTAATGACATGACCTTACTGCTCACGCCTCCTTGCTTCCCTACCTGTCATGTACTCCCACCACCTTCCATGTTCTAAAACTGCCCGCTGCTGTAGCTGGGACCTTCCGATCACCAGATCAGCGAGCCATGTGCAGTTCCTTTCCTTACACATCTTACCCCACCCGTGATCTTCAGTTGTAGCAACACAAAACAGACTGAGACAACCACACAAGCAATCCTATTGCTCTTAATAGGTCTCTTTTATGAGTAGATGGTATGTATCTGAGGTGGTTTTTCTTTTAATGTAGGATAGTCAGTCCCTGACTTACAAACGAGGTCCATTCCTGGAGAATTGTCCCTAAGATGGATTTGTTTGTAAGCTGACAGTGAATCTGACGCAGCGCTCAGTGAGTTTGACATGGCACCCCTGTGAGCCTGTGCAACTCGAATGTCCCGAAATCGGGGGCTCATTATACTGGGCACTGAATCCAAGGCCTTTGCACTGAGCTACATCCCTGCTCCTTTTTATTTTATGTTTTATTTTGAAATAGTCTTGCTAAGTCACGGAGTTGCCCACGTTAGGCTTGAACTTGCACCCATCCTCCGTTATCTCTCAGAGGGCTTGAATTCCAAGCATGTGTCACCATGCCCAGCTTCTCACCCGGTCTTAATGTTGGCTACTGGCCGCAGATCTCAACTTTTCCTCCTCAAAGTTGCCTTGATCCTATCGGCTTTATCCTTATACGGAAACCACAGGATCGTGTTGTCACATTCAGTAACAGACTTATTTTGGATTAAAATCAAATTTAAATTTATAGGTCAATTTGAAAAGTATTGCCATCTTTATGGTAATGAATCTTCCTATCTAATAATATCAAGTGTATTTTAGGTACTTCAGTAAATTTTTCAATTTTCTCATATATGTATACATTTCTCCCTATATGTATATACATTTTTCTGCGTAATGAAATTGGAATTTTAAGTGCTTTTACCTAATCACATGATACTGGGGTATGTGTTTGTACATAGATACTGTCCAGCATCTGGCAATATTACTGAATTCTCTTGTTAGTTTTAAGAGTTTGTGGATTCTTTTTGGCAGCTAAAATGTTTCTTTGCAACCGATAAATAGCCATCGTCTTTCCTACGCGGGTTCTGAAGCAGCTGTGAACAAAATCAAAACCCTAGGAGAAAGTGGATCCAGAGACAGGCCACCTGAGCCAATGTTGATACAAAAGAACTCTGCAGAAAACAGGCATCGGAGACAGGGCAGGACCTCTTGGGGTTAGGCCTGGCCCCACAGCTCCCCGCACCATGGGAGGGTGCGGACGGGTGCTTTGGGAAAAGCCAGCTCTGGGACTGAAGCAGGAGAAATGGGCAGAGCACTCGGGGCCCTGCAGGATTTGAGGGCCCAGGGCAAGATTAAAATGCGGAACCCTTGTGCAGAACTCAAGGGAAAAGCACTGCCAAGATACTGAAATGTAAGTTTTCCCTGTTTCTACCCTCTCTCTCCTGTCATCAGGATGTTTATTTGCTACCTAGTGTCCACCCCTCACAGGAAAGTTAAAATGTTAAGTCATTATCCTGGACTTCTCCGCATGGTGCCGGTCGGGAAGCAGTAACCCGAGCAGTCACTGAGGATGTGGTCTGTGTCTGTCGTGGCCCGGCGTGTGGTGCGCTTCATTCTCTCCAAATCCCGGAGCCCATGGGAGCTGCAGTGTCCGCTCCCCCTGCAGCCTGAGCTGTGTGCTCTGCCACCGTGGCAGCCGCGTCTCTCACTGGCGGCCTGGGGTACCGAGGCACAGGAGCCTGGGGCTGTGCCTGCTCCCTTCCTCTGTGCTTTGCTGTCAGCACAGATGAGGTGGCCCACGCGGGAACAGCAGGAGTCCCGCTGAGGGATCAGGTCACTTGGCCACTTGGGTTCCCTGGAGAGTGCGTGTTGAGGGGAGGGGGTCTTCCTTCTGAATTAGACGTGTGCTGGTCTTTAGGAAGCGTATGGCCTCATAGGGCTGTCTGTTCCCACTCCTCCTTCACAGATGCCATCACCAGCCTTGTACACACCCGGGTCCAGCTGAGCTCCGCTCTCCACAGGTCTGTGAACAGAGGCTTGTTCGCCATCCTGTGGGACGGAGGCAGATGCATGCAGCACCAAAGAAAACAAAAAAGAGAATTTCCGGACAACAGAGCAAGCACACACCAAGCTCAGAGCATCACAAGGTCGCAGGCCAGGTTTCTCCCTCCAGCATCATCTGCCTCCTAAGCCACAGCCTCCCTGGATTGAGTCATGTGGGCTGTCGAAAAGTCCAGAAAGTGGCGCATGCCTGTAATCCCAGCACTGAGGAGGCTGATGCAGGAGGATCACTGCAAGTTCAAGTGAGCCTGGGCTACAAAGGGAGTTCAAGGCCAGCCTGAACTGCTTAGTGAAACCCTGTCTCAAAAAGACAAAAAAAAAAAAGTCCACAAAGGCTTGTTACTGCTCAGTGGGCTTCCTCTACTGGGAGTGAGGAGTAAGGGTGGACAGAGAGCAGGGCACTGCCTGTCTAGCACGGACTGTGAGTTTTCATCCTGCCTGCGTTCTCCGTATTTCCAGAGTTGCTGCCCTGGCCTGGCTGCCTGGCTCCTTCCTACTTAGTAGCAGCTGGAGCCAGAGCAGGAAATAACTGTCAGCGAGTGTGGCCTGCTCTGCTCTGCGGAAAGGCTTTCCAGCCCTTTCCTGATCCCATATGCTGTCCAGTAAATACAAGTGTGTTTAGGTTAGGAAAAGTGCTTCTGTTCTTATTTGCATGCCTATATGTATGATTGAAAAATTGTGTGGAAATTTAATGTTTTAGAGATAAAAATTGGTTTTGAAAAATTTTTTTCTTCTTAGTAAGATCAGTCACATCAATAAAATTGTGATGTTAGTCATGCAGTCACCAGATGCACAGTGTTTGGTTGTAATTTTTTGTTTAGACTTCTAAGTCATTTTACCATGGAGCTGTTTAAACCCATACAAAAGCATAAGAACATAAGGTCCCCTACACTGAGGCCAGCACCCATGCTCAGTCCTCAGCCACCAATGACCCCGTGGCCCTCTCATCCCACCCCGCCCAGACTGATGTTTTGTGAAGTCCAAGCATCCAGTTATTGACCATCAGGTAAGATCATTTCACCCCGGGGATCAGATTGTTAATAATCCCTTTAGAATCCTATCTCATGTTGGTGTTGAGAATCAAACTCAGGACCTTGAGCTTGCCAGGTAGGTTCTGTGCTGCTGAGCTGTACAGGATTCTCCCCCCGCCCCCCACCCCCGCAATCCTATCTCATGTATTAGGCGTATCTGACTTTCATACTACAGCTAAGCCATCCCATAGAATGAGCTTTAATTTTTTCTTTCTTATGAGGATTCAATAAACAGCACATGAAAGACAGCAGTGGCTGGATTCTAATTTAACCCAGACCACAGCACCTCCTCTGTGTCACGATGGTGTCACATGGTCTGGTCACTTGCTCCAAGGACTGCATGCTGGAGCCTCTGGAGCTCAGTAGATATGTGGAATCACACTCAGGAAAGTGTGATCCTGGCACATGTGTGGGCACCATGGTTGTGAGCTAGCATCCTAGTGGGGACACACACCACACAGGCAGTGTGTGAGTCCCACATTATCCCTGGTCAGCATCTGTGACCCCTGTTTTACGCACATGTTCTAACAGAGAGTAGAGGCCCTGATCACCAGAAGAACAATTTGCAGAGCCAGTGGTCCAGCGCACTCACCCCAGGAGTTCTTTACCTACTGGTATGACCGGGGGGAGGGGAGAGTGCTCCCACCCGATGCCCAGGGTAGACCCAACCTGTAGGCTGACTGGACCCGTCATGACCCAGGGCTGGAGCTATGACCCAGCTATGCCTCTGCCTGCAACATGGCCTGCGGTGGTCACTCTTGCTCTGATCTGTGTCAGGCTGGCCCCAGTGCTGGCTGCTCCAGCCCCCCTCTGCCTTCAATCAGCTGGCATCAGGACATGGCCACAGGTGTGACTGTGACTCCCTGTAGCAGCACTTTAGCTGGATCTGACTCAGGTGAGCGGCACACTTTCTCACCTCCACCAAATCACACAAACCCAAGATACCTTGCCCTGGGCAAGATGGCACAGGGTGAGCTGGGAGGGAGGGGGCTGGACCTTGACCCTCACTCAGGTGTCCAAGTCCAGTCTCCTGATGCATCTCTTCACGTGAAGACTTTAAAGCACTGACGTCTGGAGAGGTTTCCCCTTTCCCCCCTCCTATCCTGCTTTGCCATGGCAAAAGAACAATGCTTTCTTGGGTAAGGGCTGGCAGTGCCATTGGTAGGACTTTCCCACCTGCAAACAGACTCGGGAAAATTTGGTGGAAGGATAGTGTAGAAAGTCTGATACTTCCAGCCTGAAGGAACATGCCCTGGAGGGTATTGCTGCTGACCAGCTGCCTCTCCAGGTGATGAAAGCCACTGACCTTATAATTCCCAGGGCCCCAGCTTTGCACTGTGTACCTGGCAGAGGGCAAGGAGCAAGAGACAAAAGCGGTCCTGAAGCACAGTGAGCTCAGGTCCCTTCCCTGTTCCTGGAGGGCCCAGTGCCCCAGGCCCATCACTGTCCCGCTGCAGTCCAGCAGACAGGTGTCCACATCTGAGCCCCTCAAGGCACAAGCTGGACTGACAGCTGCTGTTTCTGGCTGTCTTTCTCCTCCTGGTTGGCATTTTAGTTTGTACTGGGGATTGAACCCAGAGCCTTTACACTGAGCTTCATCCCCTGCCTTTTAAAAATTTTTCATTTGGAAACAGTTGTCTTCACTAAATTGCCCAGGCTGGGCTCAAAGTTTCAGTTCTCCTTCCTCATCCTCCTAGGGTGCTGGGATTATGAGCATGTGCCACACCTGGCAGTGTGTGGGAACCTCTATCACAGGTGGCTGCGTCAGCCCCATCTGCACAGGATGTGCTCAAAGTAGTCAGAGGAATGAGAACCTGAGAAGAACAGTTCAGCGTGCATCCTCCTGCTGGACATCAGGCTGGCTCACTCCTAAACTGGTCCTATCCATCCCCAACCTGAACTGCAGCACACAGCAGGACCATTGTGAGTCAGCTCAAGGTCACCAGCAAGGCCACTTTTGTGGAAGTCAGGCTGTGAACAGTCTCATCATCACCGGTGCAATGCACTCAGCTTCCAAGCCACAGGACCAAAGCTATGTGCGCAAAGAAGTTCACTGCAGGGCTGAGTATTCAGTGGGTCCAAGAGGAGAGAAATAGTTGCCCATGCTGTGATCATCTGTGACCTAAGCTGTTATATAGAACTGGAAATGGTATTTTCAGATATCTCAGTAAGAAAATGATTTTATACAAAAGCAAACATTAAAAGTATAAAACGGCAGAGTGAAAAAGTAGAACAGAAAACTGTGGTCTTCTGAGAGTTCAGCTATATGAAAATATATGAATAATGAGAAATGGCAATAGTTTATTCTTTCAGTTCCTATGGGAAAATGATTGCTGTGAGTGTGCAAGACTCCTGCAAAGTTTTCTTCTTAGCTCTATGATTCTAAAAGTGTATAGCACATTCAGACAATCAGAGCACATTTTCTCACACAGCCCTGGGATCCGCGTCTGCATGGCTTATCCTAGGCCTGGCAGGTTCTGAGTCAGAAGAATCGAGCTCAAGGCTGTGCTAATATGGCTCAAGGGAAGAACTGGGTCCCCAGGCTGCCATTTTACAGAATTTAACCACAGGAGGACAGGACCACAGGAGTGTAGGAGGTGCCCAGGACCTGATCAGAGACAGTGTCACAGTAGCCAGGCCAGCTGGCAGGGGACTCATTTATGCTGTTCTACTTTTTAAGTTGAAATCTATCATCTCTGCATGTTTGCTAGGGCTTCTGTAACTAAGCACCATGGAGAAGAGGCTTAACTGACCGGTGTGCGTTCTCACAGTCCTGGATGTTCAGGTCTGAGAACAAGGTGGCCAGGGCTGTTCCCCTTGGGGCTGAGCAAGGCTGGCTCAGACTTCTGTCCTGCTCACAGGTGGCCAGTCCCCCTCCTCACATCATTTCCCTCCTGGCGTGCCCGTCTCTGTGTCCAGGTTTCCCCTTTCTAGGATACCAGTTGTCGTGGTTTGGGGATTTATTTTCAAGGTGAACAATATAACACAGGACACATACTTTATAAAATTATTTATACTAATCACCCAAAGAATGATATACAAAAGAGTGCAGGAAATCTGTCTATACACTAAGACCAAGGAATCCAGCAAAGGGCCTGGATCCCATGGAATTGTCTTGCATGAGTCCAGCTGAAAATCTAGAACTCATAATAATGCCCCCCATGAGTCCAGCTGGAGGCCCAGAGCCCATAACAACATCTCATGCAGACCTGTTTCATGGATCTGCACTGCAAAGGCCCAAAGTCAGTGGTGTAATCTAGAAAGTCTGTGCCAGCGGGCTGAAGGATCTGTGCTGGAAGGCTGAGGGATCTGCACAGAATCCAGGAAGTGGTATGCAAAGTAAGAATCGCAGCTCCCCTGAAAGGTACCATAGCCATCCTCGGCAACAGTGAGGTCCTAAGTTCCTCAAATGACCAGGAAAGCCGAGTTACCATCAGGAAAGCCAACATGACAAGCTTTTTCAGGAGACTGAGCAGTGCATCATCGTCCCCTCTGGAGCCAGGAAGCAATGCTCAGAGTGAGGACCAGAGCTCCCTCAAAGTGAACCAAAGCCATTCTCAGTGCCAGGGAGACCCCGAGCACCTTGAAGGATAAAACACCAAGTTTATCAGGAAAGCCAGCGTGACAAGTGCCTCTAAAAGAACCAACTGCTCCCTACAGCTTCTACCAGCTCTCAACATCCTCACTTCTTCTCCAGTCCCGCCTCTTACGCTGCTGGCAACAGTCCCCAGGTGGGCCTCACACACTCAGCACCATGTTTACTCAGTCCAGCTGCGGGTTCCAAGTTGCCCACCAGCTGTCAATCTACCACACAGTCTTGTTGGCTTAGGGCCCTGTAGGGCCCTCTCTTTAGTGTACCTCAAGCACCTGCTCTAAGCAGCAAAGTTTCCTGCATTTTCAAAGGCAAAAGTGGTTCACCCAGTCCTCTCCCAAATGCATCATAAGGAAAGGGCCCGAGAGTGTGAGACACATGTAGGAGAAAGGGAGGTAGGTGTGGGAAGAGTCCTCAGGGAGGACAAGGCCTGGACACGCCTACCTGGTACTTCTGTAGAAGGCATGACACAGAGTTAGCAAGGTGGCAGCCAGCGCTCCCTCGGGGCGGATGACAGCAGCAGGAGAGCTCAGTGCCTGGCGCCAGTGTGAGCGATGTGCAGATGTGCGAGGGAGCCCAGGGACGGGAGGGAGCTGTCCTGAGGCAGCGAGGCCAGCATGTGGGCACCAGGTCCAGCAGACTGTCACCACCCAGGAGCCAAGTCTCACAGGGGCACAAACGTCGAACCGCATCCAGACAGGTGGGTGGAACTCTCCCCAATCCTGCTTCCCAATCTCACTTCTGATTGCCAGCCCTGTCCTTTTGCTATAAATGGTACCTGCTGTGTGGAGGACTGAAGAATTCAGAAGCATTTTGGTTTGGGCCTCTATAGGACTCTAGAATTGCAAATAAAGCCATTTAAGTTCTGTAAACTAAGTTCGTTGTAATTTCCTCTTTTGGCCTTACTTCACCTCAGCCCCTGAAAATCACCATCCTACTTTCAGTGTCTGTAAGGCTCTCATGAGTGGAATCACAGCGTTTGTCTCCCAACTGTCTGATTTCACAGCACCATGGCCTCAAGTTTCCCCTCAGGTTAGCACATATTGCAAACTCCTTCATTTTTTAAGCCAATGTTCCCCTTAGGCCCATACCACAGACACTGGATTTCACCCCAACAGCCAAGAGACCCAACCCTGACCAATGTTGACTTCTGTGAGGAAAGCAAAGCTGTCCTCAGAAGGCTGGACACCAGGCACAGCAAGGGTACACAAAAAGGGTGGTGACTGCTGCAGCCAGGCAGGGGGAGGCCAGCAGCCTACGTCAGGATGCATTCTGACTGGAGAGCAATGTGATTTCTCATGGAGTGCAAGACAGTAAATCCAAGAGGACCCCAGGACAGTGGCCTGCAACCTGGAGTCGGGGCTGCCACGCTCTGAAATGCGGAGGAGTGGGACATTCGCAGGAGGGATCAGGAATCTGTCTGTGCACTCGTCTTGGAATGCCTGCTGGACATAAAGTGCAAGGACGCAGGGGACAGGAGTCCTGCCATCCACATGGAACAACACTGTGTTGGTCACCTATGGCCAAGGTGAGCAAATAAGGGAAGGAATTCCAGCCTGGCAGGAGGAACTTATGACCCAAAGGTCAGTAGTAGCTAGGCCATCAGCAGCTCTAGTGTCAGGGTCAGAGTGAGCAGCCTGCACCTCCCGTGAATGTGGTTACCTGGTACTGTGCATCCTCTAGGCCTGCTGTAGTTATGTCTCCAGGAATGAATTTCCAAACCTAACGAAGAGAAGGACATACGGGATTTACATGCATGTGAGATGGTTTCCCGGAGCCAGGTTTTACACCCAGCTACTGGGAGCAGAAAGCCTGGGAAGGTTTACTCAGAGGCAGGATAGGAGGGCAGCCCTCACAATGGCCAGGGGGCTGGACACTGCCTCTGGAACTTTGTGGCTGGGGCATCACTTAGCCTGGCTGATGCTTATTTTCCTGGCTCATGCAAGGAGGAAGACGGCAGAGTTTATGTAACTTTCAGAGGGAATTCAGGGATGGTGTGATGTGCCTGGTGCAATGGACACGATGAGCTGCTGCTGCTGGTCTTGGTATTCACCTGAAACCTTGTAAATTTCCAGGTCCCAATATATAAGCATGTTGCCTAACATTTCTAATTTGTACAACAAAATAATGTAATGCTTAGACAAGCTTGGTGGCACACACCTGCAACCCCAGTGCTCTGGAAGGCTGAAGCAGGAGAACTGCGAATTTGAGCCCAGCTTCGGCAATTTACTGAGATCCTGTCCCAATAAAAAAAAAATTAAAAAGACTGGGGATATAGCACAGTGTGAAGGCCTTTAATTCGATTCCCAGTACCAAAATGAACTATCTAAACAAATAAAGCAATGCTCGCAACTTGAATTACTCTCCCAAAGAAATGCATTTTCCAGTTCTGAGTGGAGGATGCTGCCAAGGCTTGTAAGCTCACACGTTGGCCATCTGTACCCAGTCACAATAGGATGCCTGTTTCCGAAGCACCTTTCTGTGTGCTTCACACTGGGAAAGGTGTTGATTGTCTGTGAGCTGTCAAAGAACCCTGCCAGCAGCTAGGACCTGCAGGCCAGGTGTTTTTCTGCTCTAACAATTACAGCAGCAAAGCTTTGAAGCCACCGAGAGATACCCCTGAGGGCCTATCTGAAAAGCCTGGTTTTGTTCAAGCTGATTATTTTTAGGGCTGGCTTGGGGGAAGGGCTGGGGGATGTGTCTAGATAAAGTGTCTAGAAATCAGTACGCAAGCATGGCCTCTTTATAATCAATTTCAAGTGATTCCTAGGAAAGTTTGCATCTCTCAGGGAGGCGCTTTGGACTTTGGACTTCTAATTCCAGCCCAACAGGGGTCTGAGCACACCCTTCAGTCTCCTGGACACAGCAGGGTGCTATTGAGGCCTGATTCCTCATTAGACTTTGGGCGCTGCCTTGGAGGGAAAGTGGACAGAATAGCGCAGGGTGTGTCATGGGGGGCCAAGAGCTCTGCAAGGGGGGCCAGCCCTCAGTGAGCCCCAAGAGCCCCAAGGCCGTGGCTCTACGAGGGGGGAGGAGGGCACCCAGTAACCCTCCTGACCTGTGCTGCCCCTAAGCTACTGTCTCTCAGCGTCCGCTTGCAACTGCACACAGCCCTGAGTTCCGGAGCCCTGAGTTCCGGAGCCCCGCACTCTCCAGCCATCGGGTCAGGCAGTAGGGGTGCAAGACCCCGCCTATGAGACTCAAAGGTTTCAGACTTACAATGGGAGGGTGCCAAATTAAGAAGTAAAGGGTTCCCAACACAAACACCCATGATAGCAATGAAATAACCGGAGAAATACACCCTTTGAAATCGAGCAGCTGGTTTGGGTGTGATGAAGACACCTTGTATTGTAAACTTTATTTCTGTCTACAGGGCTCAGGAGGTTGTCAATGATGAGGTCTAGTCATTGTTTCTAAAGCAAATTTGACAATTATTTTGAAAGCTTTTATGAGACATATATGAATAATCTTTGGCAATGGTTCTGGTGTTTAAAAGCAGAGAACAGTTATGATGGATAATTGAAATCCTGGAGGGCCCCAGTGTAGATTATCCTGATTGCATAACCTTGAAGACTACAGTTTTCCTCTATGTGGCATAAAAGGCCTTTGAGACAAACCTGAACGTGCTTCCCAAGGCACAGCGAACCCAGAGCTAACCCGGGCCCTCCCATCTCTTCAACCTCGTGCCTAATCAGCCGTGGAGCCAGTAGAACTGAAAGAAAATAGGTTTTTCTTTCCCTGGAGTGCCCCTTGGGCCAGCTTACAGGGCGAGAGATGGAGAATCCCGGACTGCAGGGAACCCCAACATGTAGGGAACTTGGGACTACAGGAGACCGCAGCTTGTAGGGGTTCCCCACCTGTAGCAGACTTCAGTTTCTAGAAGACATCAGGAGAGTAGTGCCCATGGGACATTAAGGCCAGAGAGGGGCTTTAGGGTTGCCATCAGGACCTGGAAGTGCAGGAACAGACCTGCCCAGCTGGACAGCAGTGCACACCTACAATGCCCTTGGAGAAAGGTGCTCACACTATGAGCCTTGGCCTCCTCCTGAGTTCACCGAAAGGGACCCAGGTAAGCATCAGAGTAGGAATGAAGAAAAGGCCAGCAACCACAGGGGGCCTCTCTGAGCCTGCATGGAACACAGCAGATCTGCATCTCTGGGAGATGCACTCACTTCTCTCTGCTCTGTTTTCTTCTTCTAAGTCTGACTCTTCTCACTCCTCCTCTGCAGGGCCTTGTGAGGACAAAATGTAGACAGTTGGGTGTTGCAGGGTTCCACTAACAGGCACAGTTTCAGCAGCCTGACCTTCGGAGCCTCAGTCTTTCCTCTCAGTTCCAGGGACATCATTCTCTCCACTGCCCTGGAACCAGGGGCTGGAAAGCTGGCAAGATGGCTTTTTTTATGTTTCACCCGTTCCTTGCACCCTTGCTGGGCACAGGCCTGAGTGCCCATGCAGAGCCAGCACAGAGAGCAGGTGAGGCCTAGAGCGTACTCGTGCTGGAGACCACAGCTCAGCTTTCTGCCTCCACTGCCAGACTTCTGCAATCTAGACTCCTACAGAAATATTTCCCAAGTGAAGCAGTCAATTAAACAGACCGGGGTTTAGCCGCTATATATGGCTGTCCTGGCACTGCCGAGTCCTGTGAGCTTGCTCCAGTGAGACGCCAACACCTGGTGGCTCCCTATCCCGTGAGGAGGGCAGGATAGGCAGCATGCTTATGCTCTGCATGCTGGCTCAGGGAGGGTATGAATGCTCTGCGGACAGCCACCACCTGTGAGCCTCCACCTTGAGGGTCTCATTGCTCTCTGCTCCCGGTGACCTTGACAGTCAGTACGGGGAAGCGATGTGTGTGAGATGTGACCTGCCCTGTGCTCGGCGTACCACCCAGGCATTGCTTGCAGGAGTTCACTGTTCTCTGGGCTTGGCTAGTGTCAGGGAGATCCGTGCCCAGGTTTTAGGAGACAGGGTAGCTCAGGGTTGGGGACCAAAGGAAACCTAGCCAGCTGCCTTCCATCCCAAAGTACAGACTGGAACAGAGAGAGCATCCCAGCTGGAGCCAAGGCATCACAGGGTAGTAGAGAGAAGGTCAGGGAGGCGAGGACAGTCTCTTCCCTCTTTAGGCTCCCAGGGAACTGGGAGGGTGGCGATGGAGGCACACCAACAGGGAGTCTCAGGACAGCTGCTTTTCCCAGGTCGTGACCTCCGCTGAGTCTCAGAACCAAGGCCCAGGGACACCTGCCAGGGCAGAAGGCTGACCGAAGATGCCCCTGCAGGCCCTTTCCTGGAAGCAACAGAGAAAAGGCTCTTATTTGAACCTTCCTGGTGAGAGAAGCAAAAGCCACCTCAGACTGTCCCCAGGCTGCAGTGCTAAGCAAGCCTGCGATTGGGCCAGTGTTCCCTAGTCCCCAGCCCAGGGCCTACCCTGGAGCAGCTCTTCGGGGCTTCACAGCAGGTCTGGCCCCGCCATTCAACCACAGAAATTCCTAAGAAGCCACTCCAGGAAGAATTACTGCACATGGGAGGAGGGTGTTGGCTGACTAGTGTGGGAGGAAAATGAGAAGTGAAGAAAACACCCAGCAAATTGCGCCAACACCCTGGCACTGTGCTCCTGTGAGTCCCCAGATAAACAAGGGCTCCCTTCAGGGACGCCACAGCGGTTCCTCGTCTCCCTCCTCAGCTGCTGCACAGACTTGCTACTTGGGCAGAAGAGCTAAGCTCAGACTGCTGGAGGGTTCTCAGTGCATCTCAGCCTTTATGAAGATGGAATGTGGGACTTCTCATCTCTGGTCTACTTTGGCTTAGAATGTGCCACTGAACTCTCCCAGATGGCACTGTTTTAAGATAAACTTTTCTTAAATTAGTGTAGAAGGAAAGTTTCCCGCATCATTTTTCTGTTTTGAAAAATGCAAATGCCGTCAATATGAGATTTGGATGCTAAAAAAGATACAGGAATCATTGTTCTCCAGGCGCACCCAGCCCGCTGACCATTTTGTGAAGTGCTCAGGCAGCTAAACAGTTAGCTGTTCCCTGGGGCGAGGGGGCTACTTCCCATTCTGGGCAGTCTCTTCTGTAAGGCCATCTCCTATCACTTTGACAGAATAGGATGGAGTTTCTGTATCTTTTAAACTGAGCCAAGGATGGAATATTTTCCAAAAGGGCAAACAGTCACAGAAGATGCCTGGCTGAACCAACCCAAAAGAGACTTTCCAGGCCCTAAAAGGAGCAGAAAATCTCCTTTGACTTTCAGAATAGCACCTTTGCAGGTTGTGTCACATGCGTCCCCACCGTATTCCCGTGTGCACACCTCAATCTGAGTGCACCGTCTTAGTAACAGGGCCCAGGAGGGGAGCGTCCAGCGTGGAGCTGGAGTACAAGATTTGCACTCCTTCCTGGGTGGTAAGCACATTTTCTCTATGCACAAGAAGCAAGAAAATTACCATACATTTTAAAAACCAGACAATTTCATGTTGTGGGATCCAGTATTTTATTCTGTAGGACATTGGTGACCCAAAAGCCCTGCCCTGTCTTCCAGAGCTGCCATGTGGGTTCCCTGAGGGGCTGTCCACATCACTGCCCTTGTCTGTGGGTAGAGCGAGGTGGTTCAGCTAATCACATCCCTCTTCCTGCAGATGCCCATGCCCAGAAGCTGTGGGCTCTGGGGTGCTGGCCCCTGCTGGGGCTAGGATGAGACCCCACTGGGCCATCTGGGCCTTGTCCCTGGGGGTGGATCTGAGCTTTGTTTAAACTGCACTATAGTCCTTCCTCATCTTGTGGGTGGATTGTCCTTGCTTCTGGTGTCCTGGAGTACTCCATGTATGGGGTCCAAGGCCCTCGCTAAGAAGTGCTGAGGCTCTGGGGTCTTCTTGGCCACATCTTGCCTGTGCAGTGTCTGGTGTTCGTGAGCTGCCGGGTCCAGGAGAATTGCAGTATGCACGCAGGTGACCTGACTGTTCTTAGCACCCGAATCTCACTGACCTTGTCTGACTGTTTTGGCAGCAATAGCAGAGTACAGGTGTGCCCATGCACACTGCGACAGGGAGACACAGCACAGCGGAGAAGACAGCTTTTGCCGCTCTGCTAGGAAGTCCACAAGGCCATCTCATTTGCACCAAACCCAAAAGAAATGCCACTTTCTACTTAGGACAGCCCAGCTTGAAGGGACAGGAAATGCTTCTCTGAATTATCTGAGTAGCCAGTACACCCTCGGCACCTGGCAGGCTTGTTCAGTCTCTCATGGCAGTGTGGGTCCAGGGCACCAGAACTCCAGAGCTAGACTGAGGAGACGTTTGAGTTTTCCTGCAGAGCCAGGACGAGAGAGCCCATGTCATCCATTCTGTGCCTGCAGAGCTATATTTTCTTCTCAGGTGGTTTGGCTGGACGAGGGGTGTCCCCGTGACTCGAGGGAGAGGCTCTGCTTAGGGACCATGGCCAGTGCCGCCAGATGGGGCACTCACTGTGAGCAAATCTAAACAGACACAGAGGATCCCTAAGGACATGCTCCTCTTCACCTGCAGCAGCAGGGCAGGAACTGTGTGTGTTATGAGGCAGTCTGTGCAGTGTGTGGTTACAAGTGTGAGCATAGTGTACAGGCATGGACTGTGCTTCCTGTCTGCCACATCTGCATCCGTGCTGCTGTGTCCTCAAGGCCACGTGAACACCGTGTGGTTATCTTTGCTCCTGGGGGTTGTCACTGGTATGGCTGCTGTCATGCTGGGGATGCACTGGCCCTGCAAGCCACAGATTTCCTGCCTACTAAACCTTCCCTCTGGTCTCACTAAGTGCCTGGCTCTGGCTTCCCCAGAATTAATCAGTAGTCAGTAACCAGAACAGCCACTTCCTATATGGACTGAACTTGAACAGTTCTAAAACAGCTGCCTCATAATCAACACCCATGAAGCCCAGGAAACAGACTCTGGATACTGGAGTCTAAGCAAGGCTGTTAGTGTCCTGTGGTCAACAGTAGAAGACAAGTTCTTGTGCGGTGACACGCACCTTTGATGGCTCTCTGGCTGCGCATTTTGCAAGACTGCTTTATGCTGACTGAGTGGAAAAGTTTCTCTGTCAAAATGCCCATCTCTTGTTATTGCTTCAGGAGAAGCAGCCAGTTTAAGTTTCTCAGGGTGAGAAGAGGACTTTCTGCCTTTCCTCTCCACACCACCCCCGCCTGCGAACCCCGAGACACCGGCAGCTCCTCTCTGCATCCCTACCCTGCCTTAGGATGGAGCGAACCGAGGAACAACACCGGCCCTGGGGCAGCAGTGCTCCTCCTGAGCCAGGCCTCCTTCAGCACTGGTGGATGTGCCACTGGAGGGAACCTCTAGGGTCCTTGCTGACTTTCACACTCCAGAAACTGGCAGATGGCATGGGAAACAGCCTCCGAACTCTTAAATAAGTAAGAGAATCAGGAGCACATGGGGCCACTCATAGGTAACGTTTTCCTTGTTTTCCCAGGAAAACAGAACCAAAGGAAAAAGAAACTCAATCAGGCACAACCACCACCAACCCCCACTTCTCTAATACCCCTATGCCAGGACCTATGAACCCCTGCCACTGCTTCCCCAGAATGACACAGTCATGGTCCTGCCTCCCAGGACAGAGTGGGAGTCAGTGGGGTGCTGGGGAGCCCACACTTGTCTGTATACCTTTATCTCTGGCCACGGCTGGCCCTGTGAGCCTATGGCCACTATCGTCTACTCTGTCCTGAGCTGCTTTGGATTTCTGCTGGTCATCCCTTGACTAAAACCCTTTTTGTTGTTGTATTTTGGGCAGTAATAAAGATTGAACCCAGGGCTTTTGCACTGAGCTATATCTCCAGCTCTTTTTATTTTCAGTCAGTGTCTTCATATACCATCATCCTGTCTAGCTTCCCAGAGTGCTGGGATTACAGGAGTGAGCCACCATCCTGGATTAAAAACATCGTTAAAGCCTTGGATTTCGAGTAACTTGTTCTGCAAGTGTGTGGCAAGACAAGCAAACATTTCTAAAATTTTAACTTGATAAACAATGTCTCATAATATAAGTGGTAAGGGATGCCCAGTGCCACATGATCGAGACTGAGCCAACAGTTCTTCATTCTCTCTCTCCTCCTCCTCCTCCTTCTCTCTGTCTCTGGGATAGTGGGTGATCATCTCCCAAAAGCAAGAGGTTATGCAGGAGATCTCATCTGCAGAGGAGGAGGAGGAAAAAGGCAGAGGATCCCTCACTTCAAATGACATTAGTAAGATGTGTAAAATGTGGGAAATGGTGCAAAATTTTGTCGAAAAGCACCACCCGAAGAAGGCTGCAGCAGCACAGGCCATGAATCTATTTAACTACAATGCAATGTCACATTTCCACAAAATTCTCTAAAGAAGGCAAAAGCAAGTGTCACTGGGCAGGTTCCCTGTTAAGGTTGTGCTAAAAGAAAAGATTCCACTGTGCCAATAAACAGCAGGGTCCCAAAGTCCTCTTACGTGCTACCTCTCTTCTCTTGTGTCTCCCTCACACCAGCCACAAAAGTTTTCAAAGGTAAGTTCAGGTTAACTTGTTTATTTTTCTTTATAGTTCATATTTTCTTTATCATTTTGTATTATATGACAGTATTGTGATCCTTTTTATATGAATAGCTTTGGGCTGTGGAAAGAATCATCTGAGTTTCTATTACTTTTTGGGAGAAAATTTGCTTTGATAGAAGTGCTTTGGACTACAAGCATATTTCTGGAACACACTGTGCCTCAAACCAAGGTTTTACTGTACACAGTGCAGCCTGATTATACTTCTCTAGTTAATGGTCCTTTTTGGTGCAGAGGTAGGGCCTGTGAAAGTGAGGTGCCCATGGACGGGGGGAAGCTATGGCAATGCACCCCAGGCCCAGGGACACCACCACAGTCCCCAACAGGCACAGAAGGGTGTGTCTATTCCTAGACCATGGCTCCAAGTGAGGAGAGAGGGAAGGAGAAGAGAGAACTCCCATGGGAAGAGGGTGTGGCTACTTCCACACAAACAATCAGCACCACAGCCTCCATCTTCAGACTGGAAGAGTAGGAAGCGACCTGCTCACTCCATTTACCTGCCTTTTCTAAGGAAGGCAAAAGTGCCTACAAAGTAGGTGCATTTGTCTCAGGCTTTCTGCCACCCTAAAGGATTCTGTAACTGAAAACTCACATTACAGAGACTATTGAAACCTTCATTTGTTTGCCTGTCTTGTTCCCAACTGAGGACTGCCTGGCACTTTTAGAAGCACAGTGTATTCTCTGGGCAGAACTCATGGGGTCTGCAAATCCCCAAGAACCTGAGGCAGCAGGCTGGGCAGGGGGACTGCTCAGAGAGAAGGAGGTAATTTGCAGGCCACTCATCTTTCCAGACAGCATAAAGTCCAGTCATATTTCCCTTTACCTGTTCATCTCTGAGCAACGCCTTGTGTATCTCCCCTCCCTTCTCTTTTCTCTGTAGACGTGATCACAACTGAGTGCGAATTTATACTCTAATTTTTATTGTCCACGTTTTATTTTTGGTGTGTGCTTGATCCTCAGGGATACACTGTTTCTTACTCGCCTTTATCTGATAACAGATATTAAACAGTATAATGGAGAAATTGAGCTTTCTTACGAGAGAGTATAGGACTTACCACTGCTAACGGGAGAAAATGGGACAATTTTAGACAGTAGTACTGTCTGACAGTTTTTAATCACCCAGATACCTCCGGTTACTGCTATTATGGGTTTCTGAGTATCTGCAATTTGTGAGGACCTGGCAACTGCAAACGCCCAGGCTTCGCTTTTTCTCTGTCTCTTCCACTCTCCAAGATTTGATATAAAAGTTTCCGATTGCGAATCACTTGAAACACGTACTTACAGCCAAGAGGGACACTAAGCTGCCTCTGCTACTTACAGTGATGGTGACCAGGTCGGGGTGAGGCCCACAGGTGGGTATGTATACAATAAGCCATGGAGGAGGGCCACAGCCCCAAAGCACACCAACAGCTCCCGGCAGCACGACCCCTGTTCAGAGAGGAGCTGACCCCAGTCCCCTGTGTGTAGCAGATTTGCGACCTGTTCACAGCCGAGGGTCACACCCCGGGGAGGTAGGAGGGAGCAGCTTCAGTTCAGGGCCAGTTGGCCAGTGGAGGTCCCCGCTCCTGACAGCCCCTCATTCCAACTTAGCCAGGTGCTGGCTCGTTGGCACTTACCCTTGGAAGCCATCAGAACTTTCAACCTCAGGTTAACTGAAAACACACCTCCTCAGTGAGGCAGTTTAAGTCTTCTGCAGTCCTCCTTCCATTTGCTTGGCACCACACGTCTCTGGGCCTGGAGCAGCTCAGCTGACCTTTCAGACTCCAGGGAGCTCTCTCTTTCCCTCTTCCTCTTCTTACACGTCAGCAGCTTGAGGATGACCACCTGAGCCAAGGCGCCGTCCCAAGCAGAGCAGGCCTTGTCCTCTCTTGGGCCCTGCAATGACAGTGGGATACTACAGAGAAAACACTGGAGCTCACATTCTTCCTGCAATATCCCTCTATTAAAAGCTCCCAGGCTCCTGAGTCCAAAGTCTCGGTCTATCCTTGCTGCCTTCCAATGCCCCCTTTGTTGAAGGTCCCGTGCACTGGGGCTCTGAGGAGCAGAGCGCTCACTGTCTGATGCACCAGACGCCACAGGCCACACAAGGGAAGCCTCAGTCAGCTGTGCAGGAGGGCATTTATGTCCCTGTTATTGCGTTGGTCTTGATAGTACCAACTGAGAATCACTAGAAGTGTCTGAGGTGATCGGGCATCCTGTGGGCTCTGTGTCTATATGTGTCCAGGCCCCACACCCAGTGGTTTTTCCCAACTGGAGGTCTGTTCCATTTCTAGGCCCCCACTGCTGTCTGTCCCTCACTTAGCTGTCAGATAGACGTGCACCCCCCTATTACATGATCCCCTCTGCAGGGGCCTGGCAGCTCCCAGCAGACTGACGCTTCTCACTGTCTGCTCTGATGATGCCCAGCTCTCCAAGAAGACTTTCCATGCTGGACTCGCGGGCCACAGCCTCACCTGCTTGGTAGCGTGGTGTAGCTAAGAACTCACCCCATGGAGGGCCTAAAGCAGGTGTGACAGTGGCCAGACCCTGACTGTGCAGCTCTGTGTGTGCCACACAGACGTCAGCTCCTGCAGAGGCCAGCGCGAGCTTTGTGCAGGTTAACCCTCCAGGCACCTGAGCCTTACTTCTGTGCTTACCCAGCAGTACTCATGGAGGACTATTCGAAGTAAGGACCACAGGACCAGCTCCGTGGTGTGATTAAGAGCAAGTACATTTGCAGGGATTTTCTCTTTCACCATGAACCTCAAGGGACACATTTGTACCTCAGATGTAGAACTGAACCTCAAATAGAATTCGCATCTGTGTACGGCACTCAAGCTCAGGAAAGACTGACAGCACTTTCTACTTTACTAAACAAAGGCTCTTGCTAGAAAATAAATTTATGCTTATAAAATACAGGGCCTTAAGGCCTGTGACGTGTTAGTAAGCTTCAGGGAAGAAAGAGTGGTCTCCTCAGTTTGAAGACTGCAGACGTGAGGGCCAGGTCTCAGTCACCTCTCCTGAGCACTGATGGGGTGCTCGAAGCCCACAGGGTTCTCCCCCCAGCTTATGTTAAAGTCTGAAGTGTCCGCGACCCCTTGGAGCTCCTGAAGAGTAAACACGAGCCTCACTATCGGTAACTGTCCCCAAGGGAGAAAGCATCATGGCTCAGGGATGAGGCCACTGAAGGTCAAGAGGAACTGGGGAGCCTTTTCATGGGACACTGCAAATGTTTGTTCTAAATAAATACTTAAAGTCAAGATCCTGAAAGCAGCCATATGCCTGCATTTCAAAACCAATTAGTCTTTGTTGTCTGCAGTTTGCTTATTAGGACACTGGCCTTTTCAGACCTCAAGGGTTGGGAGCAGAAGCCAAGCCCCTCTCCGCAGTCTGCTGCAGGGACAGGCCCAGTGCCGCTGAACAGAGCACACAAGACAGTAGACATCCTGCAAGAATGCAGAAAAAGGGAATTTTTAAAAGTGAAGCCTAATTGTCCTGTACCGTGAAACATCTTGAAGTCCAAGAAAAGAGTTATCATTGTTGGGAAACTCATTTAAGTCTTGCCTTAACTTTTCATTGAAGTAAATTACATTTTTCTTCGGACACCTTCTGTACTTTGAGAGCTGGTAGCTGTTCGGGAAGCTTTTGGAGATCCTGTGTCCACGGCCTCATCCACTTCCCAAAAGTGCTGCTGTTGGTGGCTGCAACCCACCACCCTGGACGCCAGAGCTGACCTGGCCCAGTCATCTAACTCCACAGCTACGCCGTCTGTGGGTCCAGGAGAGATGTGGACCCAAAGAGCATCCTGTCACCCATCCCCCCGGGTCTTCCAGGTGCAACGGGGTCTCTCCTTATCTATGGTCTTGCCTCTCCTGGCAAAGGAACTTTCTCATTCTGAGGGAGTGTCAGGAGCTAATCTGGAGAACACCACAGGAAAAGAAGTCCAGACCTCCAATGAGCTTCTCATTGCTACAAGGGAGAGGGGCCAGCTCAGTTCAAAAGTCTCACTGAGACTCCAGACGGTGACGGCAGCAGAGAGCACAGGCCCAGCACCCCTCTTGCAGCACACTCAAGGCCATTGTGAAAAGCCCCCCCAAAAAAGAGGCACGGGGTGTTTCCTGGTACATGCAGAAAGAGCATGTAAGTTGCTAAGGGACAACATCGCTCATGTTATCCAGCAGGACAGGGCCCTAGGATGAAGCACTGCCTCCTGTAGGCACAACCCGCAGATAGCACAGCAGGCCTGTCTGCACAGAGGCTGGACAGAAAGCCGAGTGACTGCTGAGGGTGAGGAAGCAGGGGCAGACCAGAGCAGAGGGAGAAAACTGCCACGGCGCCACTGTCCTCACAGTGGGGGAAGGGAGCCAACAGCCTCCCTGTACTTCACCCTTCTCCTGAGCGGTAGCAGTGTGAAGGGCCGGAGAGTGGGCTGTACGTGCGCTGGGCCCTGCCTGCAGTCCTGCCCTCTCAGCCCACAGGCAGCCCTACAGGGTGTTGGCCCTACTCACTGTGGGGATTTCTGGGTGGAGGGAGTTTGGGCTGGTTGCGAGAGACAGGCAGGCCCCAGAAAGCAGCCCTGGGCAGCAGAAGGAGGCAGCTGTGTGGAAAAGGCCCCCTCCTAGTGGCTGGTGAACTTTTGGGTACTCTGACAGTGATGTGGTCTCTCTGTTTTCGAGATACACATGTAGTCGGATGGTTATCAGTAGAACAGTCAACTTTGTGCACCTGCTTGCACAAATGACATCAGAGAGCCAAGGGCTACACACAGTACTTTAAGCTTAAAAACTCATCTTTCACATTTGCATTTTTTGGCATTGTACTTTAGCACCTATGGTTGAGTTTTATTTTCCACGTTGCTTTTCTCCCAAAGGCTTGGGGAAGTTTATATGGACACTGAGTCACTGTCAAACCCTCTCCTTTGCAACTGTCCAGGAAAGGAGGTTGAATTCTCAGAGGGGCTGAGTCCCCAGGTACACAGCTGCTGTCTGAGAGAGGTCTGGGCTGCTGAAGTTCCCTGCTGTCCTACAGCTTGGGTGACACTGAGAACCATCGATGTCTTAGTCAACAACCAATTGGCCCTGCAATGAGGCAAAGCCACACAAATTGCATGCTCAGAGGGAGATGAGTAGGTTCTGGTCTTCCTGAACAAAAGGTCATGTTTGGCTGAGAGGGAACTTACTTCATGATTCATGTTGTACACTGAGGAATAGTCAGAAGACATGATGTCTCTGTGCCAGAAGTCACCTGCTCAGCCTGCATGTCTTTGGGTGTGATTCTGATGACCAAAACTGAGGCACATGGAGTGAATTCTTTCCTCAAAGCCTCTACTCCCCCCACCACCATCCCAAACACCATTCTGGGAACCCACAGAGTGCTCGGCCACCCACAGCCAGAGCTCTCCAGCCACGTGGAGCCGACGTGCTACGTGCAGACAGAGAAAGAGAGAAAGTTTTTCACAGGTAACACTGCATTGCCACTGTGGGCCTGCGGGAGGGGGCAAAGGAAAGCAAGTCCCAGCAGACAGGAGCATGCCGAGGACCATGTGGCATGAATGCGGCTGGCTGCAACTCATAAACGGTTGCCAGTTGGCAGTCAACATGATCTTTGATGGCATTCCAAAACATTAACAGTCACAGATGGCGTAGAAAATACAAATGGTCCTGATGTATTTGGTGGCAATGTTTACACATTTTCATAGCACTAATGGTTTCACAGCAGCCTTTGGAATACAAACCAAAGGTGATTGAACCTAAGGTGACTCACAGCACTTACCGCTCTGTTCTATTCTGGCAAACAACTATTTAAATGTGTACTTTATTTCTATTTGCTACTTCATTGATTTATTTCTCAAATACAATTTTCCAAACTTTACATTGTAATACAAAAGACACCCAAGGAACTTTATATTCATTTACACAACTATGACAACATTAGATATGTGCCCACAGCTGAGGGAGATGTAGCGATTCTCCAGCCAGCTCTTTGCAAGGTTAGGGTGGATTGTGCTGCATCCTGCACTTCTCTCCGCGCTGGAACTTTGGAGTCCGGGGACCTAGGCGCTGCCCCCGCCTGGAAGAGCAGGGATCTTCCCAGGGATCTGTCTTTGCCTTCATTATCATAATTAATGCAGTGACCCTTTTCAGCATCTTGGAAGCCATTTGCACCTTCCCTTTGAAACAGTGGAAGCCATTGTAGCTACACTTTGAAATATGACACCAGCACGCTGGCAACTCCAGGCTGCTGGTGCAGATCACTGCATAAGCCCAGCCATGGCGTTAATGTCCTGAGCCCAGCCTTCAGCTGCAGGCTCCTCCCCTTCACCTGCCCAGGAAGACCAGGACTTCCTTATCTTCCTCTGAGAGCCACAGAGACAATGAACTAACCTCAGAGTGCATATTAATTGCAAAGTACGGTGTGAGCAGCACGGCAAATCCTCTAGTAAGCAAATAAAACCTTGGAGGCAGAGCTTTGTGAGCTAGCAGTGAGTAAAGCAGAGGCCAGATTTCCTGACGCTGTGGCCCTTGCTTTTAAGCACAGTTGTGTCTCTATACTTTGATAAGATGGTTTCAATTATTCTGGTTTCAATTATTTTCACCTTCTTAATAAACAAACGGATATAAAATTGGAATAGTTTGGGACATAGAGGTGGAGTTTTCTTTTTAAGACCTGCAACACAAATTAATGATTTTCCCAGGGGTCTTTCAACTCCAATAGGATATTTGAGGCAGTATTTCTTTTGTGTCGGTGAATTACAAGCTCAGTGTATATTAACAGGTCTCTCTGCATGGAATGTGTGACTCTAGATACCTTCACTCAGAATACTTCTACAAAATCAATCATGTTCCGCCCACAGACCAGCGCTCCTGATAAAACAGCAGTATATTCGCATCTGTCTTTTCCACAGTGCGGTGCAGGGCTAACCCCCCACACCTCTGTGGGCACACAAGGCTTTCCTCAGCGCTGCTTGCATTTGTAAGTATAATAGACCGGGTGTGAAAAATTCTGATGCTTGTACATTAGAGTTTTCCTCTCCCTACAGGTCAGTGTTTTTCACTGAAAAGCAACCTGGGCATTAAATATGAACATGAAGTTTGAAGACATCGGGTCATGGGATATTCTCTGTCACACTCAGACTCTCCACTTTCTCCGCCATGAAGAAGGGACTATCTTTTGTTGCTCTGAGTTTTAGGGCAAGATGAGAGTCGAGGCTGTATTTGAAGCATTGGTTTGGGGGAGACAATAAGTGTTATTTCTGCTGTGCACAGGCTGAAACCTCTCTTTCAAGGCTTGCAGATGGTAACGGAAACATTGCCCTGCTTCTGGCCTGCTGTGTGTTTAAGCAAACACGTTGCAAGATGAATAAAGTGATGTGTTCCTGTGAATCTGTGTATCTGAGGGTGAACATGTCACAGCATGCTCTCAGCTTCCTGAATTACAAATACGTCCACTTTCAGGCCCCAGTGCTGGCTGCAGGAAATGCCAAGCCATCATTCAAGGCTGCAAATGTGTCCAGCTGCTCAACAAATTGGTAAATTCTTTGGTCAGTTGTTCTTCCTACCTTGGAAACATACCATGTGCCCTAAGTTGAAGGTTCAAGCTATGGGAGAAATAATGAAAATGCAGTTCACTTCCAACTGTGTGTTTTTTAAAACTGTGATATATTCATCACTCTAGGGCTTATTTCTGATGGCTGAAAATTCTTGAAAGCCAATTTGAACATTCCAAAGAAAGCTGTTTTTCCAGGAAACTTCTGGTACATGTCAGTCTGACAGTAGGGGTCTTACAGTTTTGGTGCTTTGTGTGAACAAGTTATGTTTGCCCTCCGCCCTAAGCCTGTGGCTCCAAGGCACTCTGCATAGCCGCATCCAGGGAACCCCATCCAGTCTTGCACATCACAGGACGCTTTGGCTCCCAGGCTGGACAGCACTGTCCCCATGATGGAAGCCACCTGGCTCTACCACACAGGAACAGCATGCAGGCAAAGCAGAACACCCTAACTCTTTGGCCCAATCATGTGAGAAGTTTCTGAAACTGTAAATGGGTCCAGAAGGGCCCAGCAGAATAGCAGGAACAATAGGCAAGAACTTCAGGTGCCCTCTGTGTGACGGCAGGGAAAGGGCGTGGAGAGACCACTGCAATCCAGACAGCTGGGATTTTATTGCTGGCAGACACTGTGCACACGCAGACCCTCTGTGTCCCAGCCCTGCACAGGCTGCACAGCCCGCACAGCCTGGCTTCCATCCCTCCACAGGTGCAGTGCTGGCCCTGGCACTGCTCTGAGCCATGAGAGCACACGGGCACGTGCTGAGACTTGTGGCTGGCTGGATGAGTGGAGGCAGCTACAGAGCAGTGTCCAAAGCACCATCTCTTCCTGCAAGAACCTGCTCCGCCTTCAGGATCAGAGCACAGCAGCAGTCCCTCTTGGATAGTGCAGGTGCTGTGGGATCCGTGGAGTCCATGCACTTACCTCTCTTCTCGTAAGTCTCCAAACCTAGGGCTCACCTGGGCTTCCCACTGTCCCTCAGAGCTGAGGGTGGAAGCTGTGCCCAAAGGCAAGTCTGCAGACGGAAAGGATCAGAACAAAAGGCCTGTCAGTACTCACCATCAGGACAACAGGAAAGTCTGTAGTGTAGCCATACACACGAAGGGGAAAAAGGAAATTCTCCTCAGTGTTTGGCATGGTGCCCACCCTTGGGGCTGAGGAGGACACCTGGGCCATTCAAGTTCCAGATGCCTGCTTGTGGCTACAGAGAGGGATGCTGTCTTGGATATGAAAGGGTTAAACTTTGCATTAACTGCCACAGGCTCAGCTTTGAGAGGTTAAATATCTACCAGTGTCCCCAGGCAGATAAAAGCTGGGGGGAAGAGGGGAATTGTGGGAAGTCTTTAACTTTTACTCTTTTTTACTACTGTCACTGGCTTTTCTTTCTTGCTTTTATTTTTCAGTTTGGATGCAGGGTGAGGCTGGCTGGAGAGGAAGAGCAGAGAGGTGACTCGCTGGGACTCAGGCGCAGGGAAGTTCAGTGCCCTGGCTGCAAAGCCCCATTGAGCCTGGGGCTTGCTGCAAGACAAGGCGCTCTCTTCATCTCCTTCCCGAAGCTCCCATCCAAACTCACCCCTGCTTGCCTTGCCTTATTATTCTTTTTATTCTATGCACTCACTTCAGGCCAGTTCGCTTTGGGTTTCTTGGTGTTTTCAGTGAGAGGTGTTCCCTGAGGCTGGTGCAGTCAGGTGATCTCAGTGCGGGCTTCCCCTCTGCCCAGGAGACCAAAGCTTCCCCCATGACTGCTCCACTTGGGCAGTTCAGCTCTCCGTCCAGAGGGTCAGTGAAGGTGAGCGAACTCATCCTTGCAACAGTCCTCAGAGTGAAGTTGCCTGAATCTCCACTTCTGGGCTGTCCTTCAGGTCTGGGGTGTCCTCCGGGACTCCTAGAACACCAGGCTCTGGAGTTAACAGGGGTCCTAATCCCTGAGCCCTGGGTCTACCCTAGCTTCCATGGGGATCTCAATATACACAGAGGACCAGGGGGCAGCGGAGTGAGGAAACATGGAATCAGAGAACCTGAGGCTGCCTGAGAGATGACAGGGGTAACCAGCCACCTTTAGTCTCCACAGAGACCCTCATGGCATTCCCCAGAGGCCAGGGTCCATAGCTACAGGGGGCTGGGGCACCCAGCTCCACACACAGGCCCTACTGCTGAGGATCTTCACAGGGCTGTGCTTCACAGATGACGACTTGTGCAAACCACTGCTTGGGGCTCACTTTAACACCAAAGACCAGGGCTTGGTAACCAACAGAGACATGGTGACCTCCTATAATCCCCTGGCCACATCATCACATGATGAGCTCACCTGGACACCAGCCTCTTGGGCCTAGCCTGGTCTCCTCTGACTGATGTCCTCCCCGCTGGGCCCAGGCATCCTTGGGCTACACAGTGATGACTACCCAGCTCCATGTCTGCCAGCAGAGCCAACCTCTCCCATCAGGCTGGAATTCCTGCCAAATGGCCCCAGGGTCCCAGTCTGTATGCCATCCTCCCTGGAGGAGAAGCCCAGGCCCTTCCACATTGCTGTAGCACACCCCAAGGTCGAACCAGGCTCCAGGGTGGGATGTTTGGACGCTTGGAAGTGAGAGCTAAGTATCAGCACAGTCCCAATGTGAAAACAAGGCCTGACCCACAGCCTACAGCTCTGCCCAGGGACCAAGGGCAGCCTCGGGGAAGCCAGTCCCACACAAGCTGTGCCTGAGCATTAACATCCCTAATCTTGTCCCTAGGTCCAACTGAGGGCCAAAAATGATCTCCCTCTCTGCTCACCTCACAGGGGCCCTACACAAGCGCTGCTCATCTGCAGCACCCTCCCCAGCTGGCAGCCTGACTCCCCAAAACCCCTCTCCCTCATTCCCAGCCCTCTGGCCCATGGCAGACAGTGGCAGCAGAATCCTTTGCTATCGCAGGCTCTGAAGTGTCTCACCTGCTCATTGGGGGTGATCTCTGCTCAGGATAAAGGGCCAGATGTGAGTGTGATTCAAGGAACGGTCTGTGTGTCCAGAGGTCAACATGGGGCCAAACTCATAACCTCTGCACTTCCTCTCTGGGCTCTTTCCGTTCAAATTAGGCCTAGCTCCCCAAACTTCAAAGATACATTACTCATTCTCCAAATGCCTCCTTCGCAGATTACAGCCCAGAATGAAGCCTGATGTTTTTCCTCCCTCCACACCTCCACATCCAGAGACCACCTTCTACGGCTTCTAGTATGCAGACGGAACCAAGTCACCCCTGCTGGAAACTCCCCACCTGTTCTCATTGTCCTCAGTGACATCCAGACCCATGGACACACTAAGGTGCTCATTCATTTGCGTACCCCAAAGAACTGCCCACCTCCATCTTCACTGTTTGCTGTTAGCTCGATGTGACTTCCCCATCTTCCCCCACAATTGTTACAGACGCTGCTCCTTCTAATGGAGCATTTCCCAGCCCCACTGCCTTCTTTGTCTGGTAGGTTCTTCTCATTCTCGCCCCTCAGCTGGAATCTTAGTTTTTCCTTACATTTCCCAAATTGACCAATGGGCGCCTGTAGGTTTGCACCTGCTTCGCCAGCCATTTCCCCAGTATGGCTGGTTTGCATGTGTCTCCTCTGCAAAATAACAAGCTGTGTGTATCACAGACAGTGCCCACCTGCAGCACTCCACTCAGGACCTGAACCAACCCATGTACAGTTGTGAATGAGCCTTGCTGATACAGCGGGAGTGCAGTGAGGGTGTTTCTGCATTTGCATTTGAGTTTGAGTGAAATTGAGATCCTTGTTTAATCCAGCTACTTTTCACATCACAGATGATCTTTTGGTGAAAATTCCTCATTAGTTCTTTAATCAATTAGGAGTCAGAGTGAAAACAACTTTCGTAGTTTAAGTGAGACATTCCAAGCATCTCACTCATTAAGTGGCTCCAGGAATTGTTTTGTACACATCTAATTCATACTGCCAATAATCTTTAATAGGATTTTAATTATGTCTCTTGTTTATAGATCTAAAACTAAGGCTGTTGCTAGAAAATCTCCTTACATGTGAACTAGTCAGGAAGATCACGGTACTTGTAAGAACATGTAGCCCACCAGGGCACCGTACCTCCTTTCCTGATGGGAATAAAGTTTGATCGTTGCTTCTGCTCATGTGGATGAGTCATGATTTTGGCTCCGCTCCAAATGGGAAACTGAGCAATTCCGGTTTCCTAAGAAGTGGAGATGTCTATCAGGACTAGTTTTAACTGACAGCGACAGAGCACTGGTGTCTTAAATAAAACAGAAGCTTATTTCTCTCTCATGCTAGGAGTCTGGAGGCCAGTATCCCTGCAGGTAGACGGTGACTCCAGGAGAACATGGGGGCCCTGCTCCTTTCTCATATGGCTTCACCATTCTGAATAAATGATCCATCTGTCCATGCATCTGCCCACACTCATTCTAGTGCATTTCTCAACAAATATTGATTGATTTCCTGCTGTGTGCCAGGCACCATGCTAGGAGCTATGTCACATCTTCGTGGTGCAAATAGGGGGACCGAGTAAGACACTGCCCCCCCCGGGAGAACTTCATGGGTGTCACTCACATGCCTTTGGCATTGTCACGCCATCCAGTCTTCATCATATCCTCATGTTTAGCTGCAATAGAGATTGGAAAATGTGACCTTCTCATTGCCCTTGGTGCTAATGTAGCCAGCTCCTGCAGCCAAGCATCCAGCTAACACTTAGAGGCTGTATTCGTAGAGGAAGGAAAGCGATCTAGACAGGAAACTAGTAGTCACCCCTGGGGGGTTTGGCTCTAAAATTGCTTCCTATTTAAGAGAGATGCAGCCACCAGTGTGTTTCACAGAAATAAGTATGCATTCATTCAGACAGTCTGCCAACGTGAATGGAAAGGTATATGATCGTCACAGTGGGGGATTCCGATCATGAACTTACCTGTGCTGGTGAGTCTTCTGCGCTCACGCTGGTAATGGTCTCCTCTTCACTTCCGGCTACAGCACTCCCTTAAGTTTCCGTGTAGACCTGTCTGCTAACAATTCCATCCATTTCTGCTGGTCTGGGAAAGACTTCTTTTGTTTTAAAGGAGAGCTTTGCTGGGTTTATTATTCTTGCCTGGGGGTTTTTTCTTTCATCCTTCTGAATATATCATCTCACTCTGTCCTGGCCTGTAAGGTCTCTGATGAGAAGTTTGATGTTAGTCTAATGAAGATATTTTTTTCTTGTTGCTTTTATAATTCTCTCCTTAACTTTTGACAGTAGGACTACAATGTGCCCTCAAGAGGACTTCTTTGGGTTGAATCTAATTGGGGTGTGTTGCACTCCACTGATCTGTACATCCATTCCACTCCCGATTTGCGAAATTTATAGCTCTTCTTTCATTAAATGGGATTTTTGGACCTTTTTAAAAAATCTCTTGTCTTGTCTGGAATGTTTGTCACAACAACTTATTTTGTAAGTACTGTCTCATAGGCCCCAAAGGTTTTCTTCACTCTTCCTTCTTTTTTCCCTCCGGTTGCATTAACTCAAAAGGTCCATTTTTCAAGTTCCAGAATTCTCCTGCTTGGTCTAGTCTATTGCTGAAGCCCTCGGTTGTATTTTTTATAGTGTTCGTTGAACTTTTCAGCTCCAAGACTTCTGTTGGCTTGTGGTATTGTTGTTGTTATTATTATTATTGTCGTTATTATTTGTCTTTTTGAGGCAGAGTTTCGCTATGCAGTTCAGGCTGGCCTTGAACTCACTTTGTAGCCCAGGCTGGCCTCAAACTCATAGCGATCCTCCTGCTTTAGCCTCCCAAGTGCTGGGATTACAGGCGTGCACCACCACACCCAGCTGGCTTTTGATACTATTTTTCATTTGTTATTGTTGAATTTTGCATTCAAATGTTGAAATGTTTTCCTTGTTCCATTATATTGCCTCTGTATATTCATTTGTAGCTTGCTGGATTTCTTTGGGATCATTGTTTTGAACGCCTTTTCAGTAGGTCACAGATTTCTCTGTCTTTGGGTTCAGTTAGAGTTCTTGCAGCTCTCCAGTGTCGCACCCTTCGCTTTTTCGTGTTTCTGAGTCCCTGCATTGATTCCAATTTACCCGATGAAAGAGCTACTTCTTATTTTCCTTGTGGTGGGGATTGTGTTCTTCAGGGCCTTATCTTTTAAACACAGGGCTTCACTAACTCCCTAAGTTGCCCCAGCTGCACTTAACCTTACCATACTCCTGCCTCAGCCTCCCAAAGCGCTGGGATTATAGGTGTGTACCACTGACGCCAGTCCCTGTCTAGTTTTAGCCATGCTATTTGTACAGAAAGAGTTTTACTTGTAGATGAGTGTAAGCATATTGGTTGGACAGGGTGCATACGCTGTGGTCCTGTGTAGGTCCACCTATGTCATCTCATGCAGTTTCTTTAGCTGCACTGAACATATACAAGACCTGGAGGTGTCTCCATAGGCTGGGATGCTGTGCCCTGGGCTCAGGGCAGGGCTGTCATAGGTTCACAGCACAGGGCCTCGCTGGTCTCCTCCAGGTTGCACTTGGCTGGGCAGACACTGCGTGGGCACGGGTACCACTCTCAAGGCTGCTGCTCGGGGACCCAGCTTCCAACGGCCAAGGCCAGGACACAGCTGCTCCTCCCACCACGCGAGCACTGCTGTGGTAGTGGAGACTAGAGATGGGGGCTGTGTTTGCCAGTGGACCCCACCGGCCCTGCCTCTGCAGAAGGGCAGGCCCAGGCTCGGTTGTGTAGGGACCCCGCCTCCCTGACAGGGCTTCTTTATGAGCGCTTCCTGACTGTGCCAGGGCTGAAGGAGCGGTGAGCGCCTACAATTGCTGTGGCAGAAGCAGGCTGCCAGAGCCCACTCAGTGCTCTGCATCTGCCTGGCCCCAACTGTCCCGGGCCGTCCAGTCCAGGTGAGTGGGCAATTTTATCTGTAGCCTGAGAACCTGGACGTAACCTAGGCACTTGTGCTGGCCGTGGGCCCAGCTGTACTGTTTCCCCTGTGTATTCCCAGTGAGGGCATAGGTTGGAATCCCCAGCCCTGTGTCCCAGAACCTCTGAAGCACAGGCCTAGTTTACCTGCCCGGCTCCCTGAAGTAGAGTCCAGGCTATGCTAGGACATAACAGGACACTTGGAAGCAGACTGAGAAGTGTGGGAAGAGGCACCGCGTCATTCCTTTATGGTGAAGAACACAGTCAAGTCCATTTATTTCTATTAACCTGAAGGCCGAAGGGTCTCTATCAAAATTTCAAGACCAGTTTCTGCCTTACTTTTTTTCTATTCTCTTGTGTTTTTGAATATGTGAGAAATTATTGATATAATTAATATCACATCAATGTAAGATACTCACTGAATTTTAAACATTAATAGGTGCAATTTAAAACTCAGTTTTCAAATTTAGTGGCTTATAAGTCTCACCATGTAGACAATTACATACCGACTATTCTTACTTGTTAAACAGGCAAACACAAATCCACTGTTGCAGATACACAGGCAATCTAGTGGACCTGAAATATATTATTATTATTATTATTTTCAGTACTGGGAATTGAACTCAGGACCTTGTACCTTCCAGGCAGGCATTTATGCCACTGAGCTAAATCCCCAGCCCTGAAATCTATTATTTACTTCAAAATAAAATGGTAAAGTTTCCTTCTCTAACAAGCTTTACAAAAATATTGTTCATATGATTCAGTCCCTCAAACATATAAATAGTCCCACACTAGTAAGAATCTGCTCCCATGGTACACAAGGTTATCAGATATTATGGTACATTTTAAGTCAGGTTTATTTATATTAACCACAGGACATAAGACTTTGATTTGTTCTGGTCAATATCCTCAGCATTTCAAAGATTCTGCTTTGTTGGCTTTTAGTCAAGTTAATATGCCTGTAAAATTGATCGTGCAGGGAAGATTACAAAGGCCTGACTCCCAGGCCAAAAGAAAATAAAAGGCAAAGCACAAAACAAAAGTTAACCCTTCCTTGTACAGATGACTCATTACATAAACTCACACATTTTCTCTCTCCAGAGACTTGAAACAAATACAGATTTGAGGTAAAGGGTAACAAGAATGTGGAAAAACTTTGAGCTGTCCACCCCGATGCTTTGTAAAATCTCCCATTTCTAGAGCTTTTCCCTTACCCTTCTTAGCTATCATGCTGAGACAATATTAAGCATCTGAGACTCTCATGTTGGAACATGTGTTGCTGGCTCACAGCAGGAACTCAATTATTTTTTTCTCCGTGTACAGTTGATACCAACTAACGACGTGGGTATCTATGGTGTTTGCCCACAAGGGAGCCGGGCCCCAGCTCTGGCCCATTGGAAGAGCCATTCTTCCTGAGGCAGTGGCCCCAGGCACATGTCAGCTGGCTTGGACAGACACCTTTAATTGGGATTGAGGAATGAATTGCTTTCTCACACTGAGCATCTGTGCATGTTTTCTTTCGTCTTCTGCAATAACAAGGGTTGTTTTGTGAAGGGTCCGGAGCACAGCATGGGGTGACAGCAGGAGAATCTGTCTCCACATCCTGGAAAGTAGTTACCAGTTACAACAACCTGTGCTTCGTGAAGACCTTTCAAAATGTGGATTCCCACCAACATGTTATAAAATTGTGATAAAGTTATATTTATTTGAGGCATTAACCAGGAGTTCCACTGGGATGATTAGGTCCATGTTTGTGAGTGGGTGGCAGCCCTTAGGGATGTACCATGCTCATCCAAGGGTCAAATCAGAGATGACAGTGCCGCGGTGGTTCTGCTGATAGGGCCGGGATCCCACGGTGCAGTCTGTGCTGTACCGCATGTGGGTCCCTGGTTTGCTGGGCATCTTGCCACACCTTTTCTAGCTCACCTTCTTTGAGAAATCTTTTCAAATCAGACAAGTAAACAAGGGTGAGTGTGGAGAGGAGACTGATTTGCCTTCGGCAGGCTCTGAAGTCGGATTTGAAGTGCTGGTTGTGAACAGAGGAGGTGGCTTCAGCATTTCTCAGCCAGTACCAACTGTGTCCCCAATCTGTGAGCCAGTGTCATAGAGCAATGTCCCTGGGTTCTGTGTGCGTGGGTTTCCTGGTAGGATGTTTGAACCCAAGATAAAAACATAATTCAAGCAGCAGCCACTCATCCATCCACCAGGTGGTTTTCTTAGAGTACCATGTCAGCTAAGAGTCTCCACCTTCGCTTAATTGATAAACACTTGTGATTTGTGCAATCCCAGGTGCCTTTGAGGGCCCCCAAGTAATTCAGAAACAAAACTGGAAATACGGAGGCTCACAAATGCTAGATACTCTTCTTGCAGCCTTCCTAACGCAAGTGGGCTGGCCCTGAGTCTGGGCACATGGGGAGTGGGCTGGGCAGGGAGGCTGCTGGCCATGGCGCCACTCCCCCCACCCCCACCCTCCCGCCCCAAATGCTGCTGGCAAGAATGTCACTGCGGCTCTTCCCAGTGGTCGTTCCTAGTCCCCACCGCAACCTGTGTCTGCACTGCGGTGCGGTGCTCCTGGATTACGCCTCTTCCCTCTCAGGCTATCCCATGCGTCACGGTTCTCTGTGCCTTAATTTCAGTTATAGTCCTTTTGACTTGGGCAGTAAAATCACTACAACCCAAAAGCTGAGGAGCAGCATTTAACACTTAAAGCTGCTCCAGATTCTGGACCCTCATGCGCAGTCCCCAGTAGAAGCCCAGAAGCTCTCGCCAGCTCTCCAGCCTGCGCTGCTGCCTCCGCCACAGGACCCGGAGTGCTCCCTGCCACGTGCACATTGCACTGCAGGTGTAAAAGCAACCCCAGGTTAAGCCGGAAGCCCCGGGTTTGCCACACTGCCCAGCTGCTCATGGAGCACTGCTCCTGCACTCTCTTCCTGAGAGACAGAAGTCCAGTTTCACTTGGGAGTATCCAGACCTGAGCAGGGGCATGTAGTGCCAGTTACTCACTCTCAACTCTTGTGCCCAAGTCTTTCTGAGGTTCCACATAATGAAATGGAAAATACATGGGAAGTTCGTTGGCTGCCCATGTGGGGGATACATCAGTTTTCTTAAAAAAATTGTTAATCAGTGCATATTGGCAGTGTATAACAATTACATTTATCATAGGGAGTTTGTATGTGTACATAGCACATCTTCGTTCTTTTTTATTTTAAAGAGAAAAAAATTTTAAAAATACAAATGGTACAGAATTTCAGAACAAGATAGGAAATTGACAGACATTGTGAAATGAAAGGAACATGCTCAGAAGTAAAGAGCAACTGGGGTGAGTGAAAAGATAAAGGAAAGAGAGAAATTATGTACGTATGTATACACAGGACAGCTAACATAGTTGAACTACTGACTTCTATGGCTTTACTGAAAGGAACAGTTAATGATTAATTATTTGATCAATCTTGCATGTCTCTGTTTGTTCTCCTGAGAAACCACTTTGAAAATATCAATACATAATACAACAAACCATTGTTAATTTCCTACCACTTTGTCTGCAACTTTGTATTGCTTGTATTGTTCTTATGTTATTTTATAAATAGATGTCTGTGTGTTAATATGTTTTCCTTCTTTTATTTTTAAAATAAATTAAAAAATATAAAAAGATGTTAGGAAATTAACAATGATAGTTATATTGCATATTGTTATCTTCCAAGTAGTTGCTCAGGTTGTCAGGGATAGGCGTGCAAAATTGGTCAAACAATTAAGCGTTCACTGTTCCTTTCAACAGACTAATAGAAATTAGTAGTACAATTATCTTAACTATCATCTGTCTATCTGTCTGTCTGTCTCTCTCTCTCCCTTCTTTCTTTCTAGTAGCGTCTTCCTAGTGTAAGAAGCTGAAAGAGTAAATAAACTCCAAAAGGTACAATAAACTGTGAAAGAGAAAGAAAGGGCTCAAAACGAAAGAACAACCGGGATGGGGGGAAGGAGATTTTTGGTTTTGGGCCCTTCCCCCCTTCCCTGCTCCCACCAACTCTTTTTCCCTCTCCTTCTCTGCAGAACCCCTATTTCTGCTTTTTCAACTCTTTTAAAATCCCTTTTCCTTCCCTTCCCTGTTCCTTCCCTGACTCTTACTGCCCTTCCCATCTGAAAAAGGCCTCCCCGCTTCCTACTCTCTCCTTTTCTTTTCGCTCCTTATTTACACTTTGTGTCTCTCGTGTAAGAGAAACAGCGCACTCGGAGACTATTGTCTTTTTAAAAACTTTTTGTTTTATTTGTACACGCTGCAGTTCATATGGTTTAGAACTGGCTTGAGAAATGGTTACAAGTGTGTATTACAGCACCCTTCTTTCTTTCTTTCTTTCTTTCTTTCTTTCTTTCTTTCTTCCTTTCTTCCTTTCTTCCTTTCTTCCTTTCTTCCTTTCTTCCTTTCTTCCCTTTCTTTCTGTAATTCCGTTCCACTTCCTTCCCCCTCCTCTCCCTCCTTGAGTTCCCCTACCTGATTTTCCATTCCTAGTGATATTATGTGCCTTAGCTCATGCTATGGGGTATAATGTTTATGTTAATTGGGATTATTAGGTTCCTGTGCATGACACATCTTTATTCTTCTTCTTTCTACTTCCTCCCTCCTCTCCCCTTGCCCTCGTCCCCTTGGACCACTTCTCTGTTGCAAGAGATTCGTCCTTTTGTCCCTTTCTACCCGTGCTTTGTCATTTTCTTTGTTCTTTGCCTCGCTCAGTGAGAGCTACCATACAGGATTTTGAGCTTGTGCGTCTGGTTTATTTCCCTCAACACTATGTTTATCAGGTGCAGCCGTTTGCCTACAAATGTCTCGCATTTGCCACTTTCCAGCCAAGTAGTGCTCCGTTACATATAGAAACCACATTTTCTTCGCCCAGTCATCTCTTGATGGGTACACAGGCTGCTCCCAGGATTTAGCTCTTATGAATTGTGCCGTCATAAACGTTGCTGAGCACGTATCACCCACAGCATGATTACTTAAGCTCTTTGGGGAAGGTAGCTAGCAGGGGAATAGCAGACCCAGCTGTCCCTGGGGACCACAACCTTAAGCGATACAATATTTTGAGAGAAGCACTTGGGTCATCTTCCAAGTCAGGCACTGAACTAGTTACTTTGTTTTGTTTTCTTTAAACAGAACACAACCCTTAAGAGAGAGCAGCTGACACAGACAAGAAGAGATGAAATCTGAGTGGTTGGCTCCTCCCACTGGAAGGGAAGGAACTGACCACAGTTTGTGTACTTATTGCTGGTGATAAAATTAGAGCTCCCAAGTAAATACAATTCTGGGACTCTTCATCCATCACTCAGACCCTGTAGTTTTACAGTATGTAAGTGCTGCTTTGGCAGGGCACATTGCAATATTAACAAGTGTGATTGTTTGATCACGTGCAAGGAACGAACATGTGGAAGCAAAGACCATCAAAAGCTGGAGAAGCAGAGCTGTTGGCTCAGGGCCCCGTGTCCAGGGCCCTTGGCCTTCACCCTGCGGGCAGAACCTCCTGTGCTGAGTCACAGGGACCAGGGTGGCTCTGAGGCTGACGGGAGACAGGGGTGGCTGGGGGAATGCAGGGGAGCCTCAGCTGGAGCAAGAAAGAGAGCGTGTTGGTCTGCTCCGATTGGCCCTAAGTTGGAGGCAGGACAAAAACTGGGAGGGTGTCAGTTATTAACCAGGTCCTAGCCACTTGGGGTTGGCCAGTGCAGGGTTTTCTTTTGAGGGTTAGGACATCACCCAGCCACCCGGAGAACTTCTCACAGCCCTCACTCCTCTGTGGCCTGCTGGGTTCCTAGGCTACTGCACATGAGCAGTGCACCGGTTTCCTGGGCCCAGGAAGGCAGGCATGGCTCAGAGTTCTGTTTACACTTGTGTCTTGCCATTGTTCCCTAATTGTCGGTGTTCAGAGATCTGCAAGATCTCAATGACCCAATGTGTTCCCAGCACCTAGTGCATGAGGTTCAAAACCTAGTGGGTGGAGGATCCATTCTTTCCAAGTGCAGGTGGGCAAATAAACGTCAGCATGAGAGAGCACAGAAGGTCCTAGTTATGGTTTCATAGGTCATCTTGCCATCAATCTTTAAGAAATAACCATTTCAAGTGTTTGTGTGGCTTAAAAGAAAAATATCCACAATAATCAGAAAAAGTTCTTAAAGTGGTCCCTCCTTCTACTGTTACATGCATATACGTGTGTGAGACTGTTTCCTCCTATATTTCAGAAAAAGCATAACAGATTTCTAGTATATGCTTGCATATATACGTGTTTGTGTGACTGTATTTCCTCCTGAATTTTAAACAAAACAGCGTAATAGACTGGCAAGGGGAGCGGATAGGAGACTCAGCTGTCACAATCACTTTGCATAATGTCGGACACTAAGGAGGTTACAGAAATACAGATTAATTCCACTCTTCATCAGTTTCCTTTCTTTTCTCAGAAAAATAGTTTTAATGAAAATACGTTGTTTAGGTTAACACATAATGAGATTATTGCTGTTACTGTTTAATGAATTAAATATTTTTTAAATTTCCCTGTTCCAATTTATGCATTTCTGAAGGATATAATTCATACAAGCAGATGCTCTTTGAGGCCCTCAGTAATTTGTAAAGCCACAAAGGAGTCCTGCAGCTACATCTCAGGCTACTGCTGGTGCCCAGACCCGGGACTCTGAGGCACTATTCTGGCTTTGCCCTGGACCAGTGCTCTCTCCCACACTCCCTGGGTAAGGGATGCGCCCAGTGAGCAGCTGCTCAAGACCTCCTCTTTCTGCCTCTGAGAGCAGGGGTGTATGCCAGGGAGCAGTGCTCGGGCCCCGTTGTCGGTGCTGTGCTCTCCGTGGTCCCTGCCCTTGGCCACACTCCCAGCCCTGACTCCCAGCCCTGACTCCCAGCCTGTGGAGCACTGTGGTCCTGTGGGGTGCGGGGAGCGTGGTGCCCACCTCACCGTCTATGCTAAGGGGTTTCCCAGTATGTGCCTCCCAGGCTCTGCCTGTCACTCCATCTTATGTGCGCTTTCAATTTTCCAATGAGTAAATTAACAAAAATGTGAATGTAGAAATGAGTGCAAAAGAATTAGGAATCAGATATTAATCTTCTTACCCATGTCATTGCAGGAGGGCTTTGGAGATGAAGGGTTTTATAGAGCTCTTTAAAAATAAATGTGGCCAATTACATTTGTCTTTGAGACAGACACCCTGCCAGGGCGACACTGCCAAAACAAAAACCGGGGTAGAGAAGCCTGCAGTCTTTTTGTGGAGAGCTGGTACTCTTAAATGAAGACAAGATTAGTGCTTAGTAACATCAGGGAACAGAGAATTCCACAAGAGGATTTAGGCTTGCTCGACTTGGCTTATTGTAGGGTTTTTAGGATACATCTGTGGCTTCAACTTAATGTACTGATTTTAAGCAACTGAATATTTGCCACTGCATTAGTTATAAAAAAAAAATCATGAAAAGAAAGGCAGCCTCCCCATTTAAATGCCTACCCTGAGATCTTTGATGAATGTAGGGTCAAAAAAAAAAAAAGCATTTTCTGGTCAGTTGAATTATTAAGCATTTGAGTCAGACTCTGAAGGTAAAGCGGACACATCAGGTCATTGGAAGAGTCTGTGTCCCCTTCTGACTTCCGTGACTAAATCCATGCTCAGAATTTGAGCTAGAAGTCATTACTGTTGTCTCCAAAATGCAAGAGCAGCCCTGCTCAGGTAGCTTCTGTGCTGTGTCTCTTGTATCCTCAAGGAGCCAGATCTGTGTCCCACCACCCCACCCATGCGTAGAAGGACCAGCAGCACCCATGTTCGGAGCCAGGGACATCTGACTCCGTCTGTCTCAAAGTTTGTCTGGAAATGCTCCCGTTAAGCTTCATACTATTCAATGCAGTACCGCTGGCCATGGGAGACTATTTACATTCAGCTCTGGATTAAGTCAAATGAATAAAACCATGAATTTATCTCCTCAGTCTCATCAAGTGCATGCCCAGTGCTCCACAGTCACAGACAGAGCGATTTGAATGGAACAGTGTGGCCATCCACATTTCTCTCCTCACCAAGATTCTTGTTAGGCATTGCTTCCACAGCTACACAAAAATCAGAGCTTAATGATAGTCACAGTGGCATGAGGTTGGGATAATGACTGCATGGGGGGATAGGATATTGGGCCACTGGTCCTCTCCAAAATAGAAAATAATAATGATTAAAGAACATCCCCCAATACATTTAGCAATCACTTCTTTGAATGTGTGTGCATGTCCTTCTGGCCTTCGCCTTTATTTGTTTTCCTCTTAAAAAAAATGAGATCACACAATACTGCCTTTTTCAATGTCACAATATTGGAGGATATCCGGATTTAGGTGCACTTCAAGAGTCAAGGCTTTATTTCTGAACTCAAATTCAGGTGACAGTGAGCCTTGGGAACAGCCCATAGACTTGAAGTCACACAGCTGGGGTCATATGCCTGCCCCATCTACACAGCTGCTCATGGCCAAAGTGCATTGTATCTCCAACCCTGCAGTGCCTCTTGTGTAAATGGCAGTGGTAAGGAGCTCAAAGTGGTTGGTGTGTCCAAACTCCACAGCTCATGTCCTTGGGCAACACTGAAAAGGAAAGTTGCTGTCTGGCTTGGAAAGAGGATCTGATATATGCTGAGCAGAGAGGCTCAATTTTCTTCCCAAACAGCACTGGCTGTGGCAGGTTGTGGTGGTGTAAGGGCCGGTGACTCTTAGGATATCATTTTAAGATAGAATAATTCTAGTCTTAGTGCAAGCCTCAAAATGAGTCTTGAGAAACATCCCAGAGGGATTGTAAAAAGTTAGCTTTACAGTCTTGACTTTGCCCTGGAATGCTTTTCCAAAGACAAACCTTGCCTGGGTTGTTTCATCCCTTTCTTGGCCCTAGATAAACATTGTAACCATAAAAGAAATGTATGATTATCTAAAGGGGGACCTGTAGAACAGAGTAGAGGAAGTATATATCAGCATGGTTGGGCCCATGGCCAGAGCCTGACCCAGTCACGTGGCACAAGGAAAACAACATGAGGTCAGGGCTACAACATTCCAATCCGTTGCCATGGAAACCAAAAATGTATATAAGGTGGGAACAAATGCAGTCAGGAGCCCATGTTCCTGATCTGCTAGTCAGGGATCAGTGGTGACCTATCCAAATTAATAAATTCTGTTTGTTCTAAATAGAGTCCTGATCCTGGGGAATTCAGCCTGCTTCCCCATTACATTGGCTCTTGTTCTTGTGCTTCTTCTAGCTGTGCAGGTTGAGCCCTGAGTTCCTCATTGAGTCAACACCTGTGTGGTGTATCTCTTCTGTTAAAAAGCATTAAACTGTCTGCCTGAATCCAGGAGTAAGGACTACGTGTACATGTAGTCACAGAGATCAGGTTTTGTGAGTGTCAGAATAACTCAACATGCTCCAGCTGGGGAGAGTTGCCCAGACTCTTGATACCTACTTTGCTCAACCTAACCACTGGGGAAAGCCCCAGCTTCTCCTCCTTCCTGGGGCTGCTTCTACTTTCCCTGCACTGACGACATTTGAGTTTGGGCGCAAACTCACCAGGACACAGTGAGACCTGGCCGGACACTGAGCCTGGTGGGACTACACACTGGTCTTGGTCACCAGGTACCAAGGAATGCGGCTGTGAGGGAGGGGAGGGTTTCCCACCGTCCTTGACCTTCCCAAACCCATCCTGCACAGGCTGCGTCTGTCACAGCATCTCCCTTCTCTTCCAGGAGCACCACACTCCTGTGTCCCTGTGCGCAGAAACAGTTTGCGATGGCTGGACCTGAGGACGGAAGACAGGAGGAAGGCTTTGCAGTTACTGTCCCATAAGACCCCAGTCTGGAAGGTTCCTGCCTCACTAAAGCAAGAGCCAGAGGCTGTAGTCACTTGGCACCGGGCTGTTTCTCCTGCCTGAGCTGGTGAGCTCAGGTGACCCGAACCTTGTTGTGTGTTGTACTTGTGCACATGCACTCATGTGAGTGAATGTTTGTGCATGAGTGATAGAATGTAAATATGGACCAGCAAATGCAAGGAAGAAGTGCACTGATCAGACCAAGAACTATTTCTAAAAAAGAAGCAGAGGAGTTGGCAGAGGGAAGGAGGTCACAGGGCTACTGGGAGGGCTAGAGGACCAGCAAGAAGTGCAGAGCAGTACGTGTCCTGCTCTGGTATTTGCTTGTGCAGGGCATTTTGCAGGACAGACACCAAGGTGAGTCTGGGCAGAGCAACTTGGAGAAGGGTGGGGAGGGTGGCCTCCGGCTAGGAGCACTGTCCTCCATCACGGCCTGAGGCTGAGAGAGGAAAAACCCCCCAGCTGGGTAGCAAGGTTTCCTGGGGAGTTTCAAGTTGCTACGGCAATAACAAAACATGAGTGTCACGTTTTTAAAAGGAGAGTTACAGGAAGAACTCCCTTGTGGGTGTTGTGCGGACCAGTGACCTCACAGTTATGACCACACCCTGCACTGGTCACTGCAGTCTGGGTAATGCTAAGGAACTGATGAAAAATGTCGTTCTTCACCTGATGGGTAAATATCATACCAACATGTACACATCACTGTTTTCAACTGAGGGCTACATGTGCAAACTTTCACGTGATTTATTACTGATTAGTGAAACTGGGGTTAGGAATAATTTTATAAAATTAACTCTTGTATGCGTATTTGTTTTTCTTTCCTAAAGTACATAAGGAGTAAATCTATCCCTACTCTCCGTTTCATCAGTTCCTTGTCATGCCTCAATTCAAGCGCACGCACACACATACACCAGTGCACACGCATTCCCCAAGCACACTCACACCTCCACATGGCCACCCTCAGCCCTACCCTTTGGCGGGGGTACAGGGAGGGTAGACCATGTGGTCACTGGCTTGCACCATCTGATGGATCAACTCAAAAACTCAGACTCAGGGAAGAGGCTTCTCCAATTTAACATGACAGCCGACTCTTTCCAAATTCAGAGGCCTTTTCTTTTCTGGATCAATACCCTCATTATTAGCTTTGCCCACCTTTGGCCTTAACCTCCTCCACCTCATTTAATTTGCATTCTTGGTGAAAATGCTTGAAAAGATGGAATCTCTGCCAATCGTGTTTTAGAGAATCAAAGGGAAAACTTGGTGGCATTACATTACAAGAACGTGATTGCGTAAACACGTTTTAGGAGGTGCCCACAGCCCAGCTAGATGCAGGGTAACTTGCCAGCCTGAGGTGTGAAGGTGAGAAGCAGCTGCTGTGGGGCCGGAGAGGACAGACTGAGCCCAACACAATGCTTGCTCTGTGCAAGTGACCCAACAGTCACCGGGGTCACCCTGTGCTTTTCACTCCAAGTAATTGGATCAAAAGTGGTGCCACTTTTACAGACAGACCAGTGGAGTTTTTGGCCAGGCGTGTCTGGATGTGGTGCGCTGATGCCCCCACCTTCTTGTTCCACCTTCGTTCTCAGGTGGAGGAGTGACTAAGCTCTGCGTTGCGTCACCCCAAGCCCACCATTGGGCATTCTTGGCCTCCTGAAGGAGAGCCTTTGTGATTTGAAGAGCTCTGTTTCCTGGGTTCCTAGGGGTGCTGCCACTCAACCCAACTGCCCCAGCCACATGAACAGATTCCCTTCAGAGCACCCACACTCAGTGCCCCTCCAAGTGTCTGAGTCCTTGGTCCACAGCCTAAGCAGTGTGACTTCCTTTTGCTGGTCTCAATGCAAGTCCCGGATGGTGCAATGTCCCTGTGCTGTTGGAGTCAACAGTGATGTACATCACGAGACCCTGAAGCTATGGGTGGCACAGATGAAGAGCCTCCGGAAACCACGCCATCTCAAAGGAGGGCAGGGCTAGGAGAGGAAGTCTGTCTGAGAGCTGGCCAAGCACTTGGATCTGTCCATGCATGAAAGTGTCTTCTCCGTCACACGGGAGAAGAAATTCATTTTTTCTTTAAGCTAATCTAAATCAAATTTCTGTCACTTGCACAGGAAGTATTCTGGCCTTTTGCTTAGTGTTCTCAGAAATAGCTTGCAGAAGCTATTATTTATAGGGGAGTTTTACTCAAGGCTTAACGTCTCATCACACTACATCAGAACAAAGAGCTACCTTTTACTATTAGGGATTTATTCTACTAAGCCTTTGGCTATTTTTGTTCCTCTAATGAGCTTCTAACCTTTCTCTTTCCATTTGCCCCACAATAGCCTCAGATATTCTCATTTGTAGTATGACTTCCTCTGTGGCAGTGACTGAAAGTTCAAAGCTACATTTGCCTCCTGTTGCTGCAGCTAACTTAGATTCTTCCCTTCAGATGCACAGTGCAAGACGCGCAGGTTACGTGCCTCAGAGGTTGCTGCACAATTGAGCTGGAAATCAGGAGGCTGAGGGTACGCAAAGAGCCCCATTGTTTGATGCAAACCATGGTAGCCCCATGATTCTGAACTGAGAAGTCCTAGCCTCTGAGGCAACAGGATCTGAGGGGAGAGGAGTGGGGGTGGGGGTCACAGTGCAATCTAGGGTGTGCCCTTCGGATTTTTCTAAAGGGTCTATGCAAACTGACTCTTTGGCCCTTCCCTGCATCTGGAAGTCACAGAGCACCTCATACAAAACAAATCCCTCCCTGCTCCCAAGCGTGGATTTTGTTCTCAGAATTGAGTCAGACCCCACCCCCTGATAATTTCTACAGCTTCTGTGACCAATTACCTTCTCCTGGTCTTCAGCACTCTCCCAAATCCTCCACAGTCACTGTCAAAATGTCTTCTTATTTCCTGTGCAGCACAGTTTATCTCTCATCAGAGACCCATGGAGCTTGAAGGGAAGGGAATCCCTGGATGCCAAAGCAGGCTCTGTCCCGGGAAGGACGTTCCCCATACCATGGCAGGCCCACGATGAATGCTGGAGGCATTTTTCTTTCACACACAAGTCATGCAGAATTGATTTTAATAGAATTGCTGGGTTTTTAGAGCAAAGCCAGACTGTGTTATGCACAAGTTCCTCTGTGTGTAGAGGCTCCTGTTTTACGCAGCCCAGTAAATGAGACCACATTGCAGAACCTGTATGCCCTCTGGTCCAGGAAGTCTGGAAGCACATTTCTGTCAGCACATGCAGGTCCCACTGAAGCAGAACACATTAAAGAAAGAAGGAAGTTTTTAGCAGAAGTAAGCTGTTTGATAATCCAGCTGATGAGGAAGACCTCACCATATACACGCTAGATAGCAATACCAATTTCTTAGTGGTTGGATGTAAACATTGACATCAAATTCAGTACATCACACAACAAGGCTATGAAGGGCAAATTGACTAATCAGCATGACCTACTCAAAGAGTAGTTAAGGCTTCAGTGTCCTGAAAACATATAATTATATATAAGAGTGAAGTGATAGAGATTTTCCTAAATTAAAGAACTGTTGCACAAACCTGCATGTCTTTACAAGTAGGTTCTACTTATAAAAGAAAGAAACTTTCCTAAACATGCTAGAGGGAAAACGGAACTGCCTTTGTATTCTTCTTTAGTTGTTTTCACCATGTTGAAAGTCAACCAAAGATGCAGGCCAGAAGCACAGTGGGAAATGTATCTTAGAGACATGCCACCATAAGTTAATACTTTTTCCAGATAAGCTAATGTGGTACATATCTGCTCTTTTGCATTTATTATAACTTGCTCTTATTATTCTAAATTAACATCCACTTTTGTACCTAAATTTGCAGTTATGACTCTCTTTTTCCTAGAGGGCCTCCAAACATACACAAGCTCCACTCCCCGTAAAATCCCTGCCACTGCCCTGCTCCCATCCCAGTAACAGGCTCTGTGCTGCAGCCTGGCAGCCCTGCCTGGGCTATAGGAAAGGAGCTGCTGGCTTATGGGCTGAAGCATCAAACTGTTAGCAGGCACTGGGGTGCTGGAGTCTCCTTCTCGAGGTGTTTGAATTGAAAGAAATAAGCATAAACAGTGGCAAAGTTTTACATTTATTAAAGGTAGGAAAATGCAGGCTTTGCAGAACAAATTTGGACCAAATAAAAATAGGAAAGGGAGAAAGAACTACACCCCAAAGCAGGAAAAGACAGGACAGCAAAAGGTTAGTGATGATGGTCCCTCTTACATTTCCCACACCAGTGTCACATCTGGGTCACCCTAACAAAAACCTGCTTGGGCTTCATGAGAAGCCCACACTCAGGGCTTAGGGACTGCTCTGCACCTGTGTCCAGGGACTGTCACACTTTCTTTCGCAACCAGCTTTAGCCCCACTTTATCCTTCTATCTCAAAACTCGGGTTCAAGTTCATGTTGTAGCCCTGTCCCTGGGTGAGACCGTCACAAACACAGACCTTAGGGGATGATTCAGGTTGGATGATTAAGTCATGAGGGTGGGGCCCGTAACTGAATTAGTGTCTGTACAAGAGACCTCCAAGCTCCTTTTGTCTGCCTTGTGAGTGCAGTGAGACTATACCCTGTGCATTCCAGCAGAGGACCCTCACTAGGCCTCATGACACCATTCAGAAACATGAGGCATGAATTCCTGTGGTCCAATCCACCCAGCAGATGGCATTTTGTTATGGTGACCAAGCTGCCTGAGATCTTGGGCAGTAAGGGTCAGGGCAAGTCTAATGCCATGTAGGAAGCTTCAGTCATAGCCGTAGCAATTGATGAGGCCAGCACTGCTTCATCATCTTTTCTGGAACTCACTGCCTGCAGCAGGGTCAAAAGAGTCTCCTCCCTGCCCCCATTAGCTGATGACCATGCACCAACATCCAGGTGACAAGGAAGTGCCACACTTTCTGCCACCTGCTGCTGGGCCCCTCTGAGGAGAGCTTGTATCCATAAGAACTAAGTTGCCACAGAAAAATGCTACCTGTCCCTTGTCAGGTACCCAGATCTGCACAGCAGCCTCCTGGAGCTGCCAGATCCCTGGAAGATGGGTTAAGAGAAGTCAGGACAGAGTCTGCAGAATGACGAGAGAGGGCGGCATCCCACCTCTTCTGCCAACTTATATTTATCTTATGACACATTCAAAGTCAAAAACACTGTAGACTTCCTGTTTATGAAACATATATTTGACATCTTGAATGTCTGGCATTTTTACAACAAAATAGACCATGGAATTCTTTCCTGAGGTATGGGGCTGTTAGTCTTCCCTCAGTGACAGCACTACTCTCTGTGGGATGGCAGCATGTTGCTCCTGACATCCAGGTTTTTCTGGAAATGCAGGGACCTGGGTCCATGCTACATTCTGCACCCTGGCATCTTTGTCCCCACCCCTGAGGCTGGGCATTATGGTTAATGCTGTGGTAAGTACAGCCTGTTCAGGGCTCTGAAAATGCTTGTCACTTACTCCTCACAAGCAAGCAGAGCCAGCTGTGGTCCAGGTGGCTTTTATCTCCGCCCAAGAACACCAATGCCTTGCGGATTCCTTGTATGAGAGATTCCTTCTAACCGGGCACCCACCTCCAGCACACATCACCTGTTGCGGGTTGTCTTTTGCTCACTGTGGACCAACAGGTAAGGTGGCCCCTGACTCTAAGGTTGCCAGCCACAGCCCCACCAAAATGAATATTTCAGGTCTCTGAGATGGGCAGCCTCGGGGCAAGGCCAAGGGTCAGTGTGAGTACAGCAGCAGGGTGCTGGCATGGGAGGGCCAGAGTTCTTCCTTGTGTTGGCAGAATAAGCCCCAAGCCCCAGCTGTGGTCTTCCTCCAGCCAAGAAATTGTCTTCATTCGCTGAAATTCCTGGAATCTCAGGGGCCTCATGTTCAGCAACTCTTGCTTATTTTTTAAGTATTATATCAGAAGACAATTTCACAAGACAGATGTGCCAAAATTGCTTCCAAAAGTTTTGTTTCTCTCTACTAACCACACCTCATCTCTAGGGAAAGTGAAAACTTCTCCTCAGTGCGAAGACCAAGTAGGCTGGTGATGAATCAAACAGGAACTGGTTCTGGCTGGTTTAGGCCTCCCAGTCCTTAGCACTAACAAGGCAACAAGAGTTTAAGGCAAGCTTGCCTTTGCCCAGGACCCTTGCGAGCACTGTGTAGAACACTCCTTCCCCGGGAGCAGGCATGGTTTGCTCATCCTCTGTGGACTCGGGATTAGATTGTCTCCTGGACAGCAGGTTTTAAGTTGATTCACAAGTACCAGGGCTCACACTGAGTCATCCTGGGAAGCGGACATTGGAATCTGACTCATCGAGCCAGGGCAGGTAATTGTTGCACTGCTATCATAGTACTCAGAGAACACCCCAAAATGTAAGCCCAGGGATTCCCACTTTCCGTACCAGTATCATCATGCGTAATCATCCAAACTCTGGCTTTTCTTTACCAGAGAGACGAAGAAGGACTAAGCTTTCTTTCTGTTTTGTTTCGACGAGTGACAGATAACGCATGGCTTTGAGTTGGAGGCTGCCCAGAGGGAGGAACATCTGAGACCAACAGTGTCAGGCCCATCACCCCTAGAACAAGAGTTTGCCCAAGTTGGCCTCTCTGTTTTACAGGGAGTGATCAAAATATATGGTGAATGTTTAAATGAAAAAAAAATTATAGTAAAAGACACATTTCCATTTGCCTCCATTAAAACACTCCCCCTTGCTTTGAACATGCATATTCCACCATTCCTACCACTTTCTGGAGCAGCTCCTCCTTCCTGGGTGTCTTTAGTGGTGCCCTTGTGGTTGCCTTGTTGTCCTGAATTGACTCATAATGTTTATCTTTCACGGTCATTTTGACTTTGGGGAAGAGCAGAAGTCATATTGTGTCAGATCCACTGAATAAGGTAGAGGGATGCATGGTGGTGTTCTCACAGCCTGCCCTCCTATTGGAAGGAACTTGGCAGCTGCTATCACTGAATTTGTGATCCCACTGCCTTATAATGACTCTCAGGAGGAGGACTTCCAAGATTGCTTCAAAGTGGCACAAATAATGGGATAAGTGGGTTTGAAACAAGGGGGACCATTTCCAGAGGGGTTAATAGCACTCCGCCTTTCAGTGCAATAATGTTTCTGAAGGTAAAGGTTCACTGATTGTTTTGATCTGGCCCTGTGGAGCAGATCACTCTGTAGTGTAATTACACAGAACAACAACTAAACAGACCAGGTCTCCATGCACACAGCCTCTCACTCTGGAGTGGGTGTGTTGTACAGGCAGGTGCACACCTACCTGTGAGACGGCAGGTTAGGGCAAGTTCCCCTGACGATGATGGCACCAGGCCGCTGGCACTGTTCCCCTACTACCTAGGTCACTTGGTGATGGTATGAAGCCAATGATAACTGAGGAAGATTTTTCACTTTTCTCTGCCATGTGATGTAAAACACGAAATCTGCTACAGTTTGGATCTGGAATGACCCCTTAGGCTCCCCATGGTGGAGCTATTTCAAGGGGATAGAACCTGTGAAAAGGGGACCTAGTGGGAGATCCTTGAATCACTGGGGTTGTGCCCTCATAGGGGGTTACGAGGCCAGGGTCCTCCTTCTCTGCCTGGTTTTGAGTAAGTGGCTTTGCTAAACCAAGTCTTCACACCATGACCTGCTGCCTCTCCACAGGCCCAAAGCAATGGAACCACATGCCTGCAGACTGAAACTCCCAACTGTGGATGAAACGAACCTTTTATCTTTCTGAGTAGATTTACCTCAGCCATTTGTTATAGTGGTGAAAGCTGACTAATGGAAGGAAAAAGAAAGGCCTGGGTTTCTGTAACACCCATGTTGAGCAACTGGGAAAAAACTAAACTGTCCATCCCATAAATGTGGCTGCTGACTCAGAGTGGGTGGCAAGTTGCAGCTGCAGCTTGACGAAGGGACGTGGTGGTGTGGCTTTTTGCTCTCTATTATATGGTGCTATTTTATCCTTGAGATTTTCTAAGTACTCTGGATGTAAGTGGCTTCTCTCTGGCTAAGCTATGCACACTTCCACTGGCCCTTCCATGAATGAAAGTTTAGCCCCAGAGTCTGCAAACCCAGATAGCCACAGAAGTCAAAATCCTAGAAGTCTGGAAATCCCACAGCCCAGCTGCAGGCCCTCATCTGAGGCCAGGAGCCTGTCTCAGGGTGGCTTCACTGTCCTTGACGGAAGTGACAAGGTCTCAGTACTGATGATCTTTATCTGCTATGGTAGAGATTTAGAGTGTCCCCCAAAGTCTCATCTTCTCAGAGGTGTGGCTTAGGGCAGGTGAATGCATCAAGGGGATGCTCTGTGCCTCCGTCAAGTGATCAGTTGGTGCATTCATAGCTAAATGTGCTGTTAGGAGGGGGCCTGGCCTAAAGAGTGTGTTCAGCTGGACAGAAGAACAGGACAAGGGCAGAAAGTAGCCAGGGTGCTTAAGAATAATTGGAGTTGTGCAGTATGGCCCCCTAGTATGGCCCTGCCTGGCCAGAGAACTTAACGGAAGCGAAAGGGCAAAATTTACCAGAGAAAAGGCATTGGAATCCCTAGCATGATCATGAGCTGGGACCATTTACCATGTGACAGCTGTGGGACTCAGACTAGCACTGTGTCTCTCTGGAACTCAGGTCTTCACCTATTGAATGGTGGACAACAGAACCTACTTCTCACTTGTTATGACAGTCGCAATGACAGAGTACACATTATTAAAATAATCTTTGTCGCTGCTTTGGGCTAGCTGAGACTCTCCCTGTGTCCCTTCCCTACCGCACACGCACCCATCCACCTCTCTATCCCTTCTTCTACCTCTCTCATTAGAAATAAACTTCAGTTAGGTCAAGACTTGCCCCAGCTGGTCCCACCCTCTCCTGTCACTTGTTCATCTCAGTGTACCCACTTGCCCTTGCCCACATGTCCTATAATAAATTTGCCACCATGCATGCAGGGCACAAGGTGACCACACTGACAAATACCCACTTAGCATCCCGGCACCCTCCCCTGGCCACTCTGAGTCCCACCTCTTCCCATCCTCCCAACAGCCAGGAAGGGTTACTTATGCCCTGTGCACTGAGAGATTAAGTGGATTGAAGGGGGAAGAAGGTATTTGAATATTACTTAATATTCTATATTGCTAGTGCATATATAAATCCATGAAGCAATAAATAATTATAAAATAACACTTAAGAAATTAAAAAAAATGAATAGAACATTTAATATTTCAAGTAGAACACATAAAAAATTTTAAATGCCTATGAAGTAGAATCCTGAGTGCTCACAGAGGGAAGAGCTGTGGATGCATCCACCAGGGACCAAATATTATTTTTAAGGCATAAACCAAAGATGTTGAGTTGGAACATTCATGAGTTTTAAGAGTAATCATTGAACTCTGATTTTTTTTTAAAAAAAGTCTTTTAAAGATAGACAAAGGTGGAAATTTGGGGGCTGAGTAAAAAACCACTCAGGCAGGTGAGCTGGGGTTGGATGGGGTGGGAGGCCCTCAGGTTCTGGGGGCTCAGGTTGTTGCCATTATGACATTGCTGGGGCTAGGTGATGAGTGCATACAGACTACTCCATCTGCCTTTCCAGAAATTTTTAAGTTAACATAATTTGCATGCATAGAATTTACAACTTGAAAATGTACAAGTGTATGATTTTATGAGATCCACCACTTTAGCCAATCATTGCTCCCAAACTCCAGAGGTCTTGGTCACTCTACAGTGCTTTGTGCCTGCTAGAGGACACCTCCCACTGCCTCTCATGTACGTTCCAGGTTTGCCTGCTCCGGGCAGCCCAGACAAATGGGTTGTCCTCTTGCACCCAGTTCCTCTGATTTAGCACAATGTTTTCAAGATCTGGCCAAGCTGTTGCAGGCCTTGGAACTCTGCCGTTCCTGACTGGAAGACACGCAGTTGAGAGTCTGCTATGTCTCCCTTGTCCGCCCACCCACTGACAGGTGCCAGGCCACTTCCCTTGGGAACAGTGCCACAGTGGGCAACGTGGGGCTCCTTATGAGGCTGTTCTCAGCTCCGGGGTGTCTCTCTGAGCACGATCAGTGGGCCACAGGGCACTTCCAGGTCTACTCTTCCTAGGAGCTCTGCTGTCTCATTTTGTACATGCCTAAAATTTTGAGAAAATTATGACTGAGAACTTAGTTGTGTAATGACCTGCTAGTGATAGGTGAGCTTGCACTTAAAATCCAACTTGTGCAGGTTGTAACAGGATGAAGAACTCTCAGCCCACTAACCTGCTTGACTCACAAACAAGGGTGAAATTTAACTTGAGGTATTTCTTGTCGATATCCAGCCAATGGCTCAGAAGATACCAGTGAATTTATCATTCCATAACTAGGGACTTCCTCCTGCCAGTAGAGGAAGCAAGGTAGCTGCACAATAACTAGCCTGCCCTTGCTTTGCTCTGTGATAGCCCCAATCTGTGCCCTCTCTTTCTCTTGTGGAGGGACTGGGTCAACTTCGGGATGAGAACAGCCCAGTTCATCACTCCTTGTTTGCCCAAGTAAACTCTTCCAGATTTTATCATGTCTCAGTTTACCTTTTAATATATAATATGTGTGCAAAGGTAAGGGGATGCTCTCACTGGTGCTGCTGTCTGCATGGAGAGCTTCAGCAGCAGCTGATGGACCCTGGACAGAAATGACACCCATACCCCATGATACCCCTTCTAAGCTAGTGGGTTCCCATGGAGATGCACCCTCCCTGAGGACTGGGGAGGTTCAACAGGTGCTTCGCTGTAAGAAAAGAAGAATGTGAGGAATCTTTCCCCAGAGCTGAGGTTCATGCTGAGGTCCCATATGGGAAGGTAAGAGGGTTTTCACAGCTCTCACCCAGTGTAGGTCGAATCTCCACCCCTGCAGCTAAAATGCTGTGGCTGCTCCAACAACTCAGTAAGAAAAGGCAAAATGTCCAGGCAAGTGCTGCATAAACAATGATACCCAGATTTTAGAAAGCAAAGGAAGAGTCTAAATTAAATCAAATACAATATCTCTTCAGACACACTGGGATCGCTAACAGGGAAATGGAGAAAATCATCAGTACTTGGCTGTCGGTCTTGAATCCTTTTTGTCCAGGGTGAACAGGTCCCAAGAACGAGGTACCCAGGGATGAATAGAAAAGTAAGAGGAAAAATAAATACAAGAGAGACAAAATTCTGGAATCAGGGGGCTCACAGCCTCTTGGACTGCAGCCTTGAACAGCATTTTCAGTAACCTTTTATTGAGAAAGAACAAAGGAGGCAACTGGCTAATGGGAGGATATCAACCCTTTTAGCAAGGACAATACAACTCAATTATCATAGGCATGAGACTTGACTAGTTAGCCAACATGTTATCATTTCCTTCCGGCATACCACAGCAAAGCATTTAGTGTTGACCCCGGGGGTTTATAATGCTTTTGCTAGACTTCCTCCAGAACCTAACAATCAAGGGTTGGTCCATTCTCAGTTTTAGAGGACTGAAGTCTAAGGTTGGGTGGCCTCAATGGTTTGGCCTCTGGTGTAGACAGTGCATATGGGTACCGTGTGGCAGGAGGATGAGTCAGAACGAGGAGCCACATCTGGAACTGGAGAGGGCGTCCGGGAGAGAGAGGATAGGACCCCACAGTCCCCTTTAAGTGCATCTCCCAAGACCTAAGTACCTGCCTTTTGAAGGACAGTACCTCCCAATAGCAGTGCCCTGGAAACAAAGCTTGTAACACCTGGACCTTTAGGGAGCATTTAAGATCCAAATTACAGCACAGTCTTCCTGTTACTGTGTTTTGAGGAAGCACAGGTTATGAGAACATGCAAATTAAAACCACAATGAGATGCTACCACACACCTAGGCTAAAATTAAAAAGACAAGCCAGGCCAAGTGCTGCGGGGATGTGGAAATCGCACGCTGCTGGTGGAGAGTGAGTGGGTGCATTCACTCTGAAAACCCACACAGCCGCGTGGACTGAAGAGGAACATTTATACAGCTCGGGAACTGTCAGCTCCGTTAGAAATGCAAGCCCAACAGACACACACACACACACAGTTTATAGCATCACTGTTTATAAGTGTCCCAAGCCAGAAACAACCTAATGCCTATCAACAGAACAGTGCAAAATGAAGTAAACCCATAGAATCTCCTCACTGGACCTAACACAACCACGGAAACAGACAAGCACTCACGCCTGTGTTGGGTCAACTGTACAGACACAGAGTTGAAGTAGAGGCAGATATCTTTTTAAACATATTGTTATAGGCAGCTGAGTGAGATAGAAATATTACAGGCAGTCAGACAGGGCCAGGCCCAACATGAAAGATAAGATACCTGTGGGCCAGACCTTAAGACAAAATGGGCTAAACAAATGCAGCCACATACCTGCCTAGGTGTAAACGTCAGGGATTGATATTCTAAATAAGTAACAGCCACCTTCTAAAAGCCAGGAAGAGTCTCTAGCCCGACCCCCACAGGAAAAGCCCCTGATCTGTATTCATGCCCGCTTACTACATGACTGGCTCCCTCATTTGATCCCAGTTTACTCAGTTTTACCTGAACAATTATACTTATAGTCTTATTGGCTGACCATAGTTTTGTCCATTTTCCCTATGTTGGACCTGCCTCATGGTTTTTCTCTATAAAATCCCTAGAAAAGACAGCATCCTTGGTAACCCACTCGGGCCCCCCTTCTGTCCCTCTCTTGGTCAGAAGCTTTCTTTCTCTCAATAAATATATTCTGCTCTTAACCTCCATTGTTCCTAAAATTCATTCTTCAATTTTAGAGAACACGAACTCATCTCAGATATCATTCAGGTTGGGAGTTTTTATTTTCCTGTATCAATATAATTTTTAATATAAAAACCAAAATGTACAATTCCCTCCTGTACACAGCCGTGCATGCGACTAGCTGGAGCATGCTCCTTGAATTCACACCAAGTCCTGAGCTACGAATGGTGAGACTAAAGGAGAGAACAGGGCAGGCTCCAGGTTGGGATGGGAGTTTCATTTCATGGTTACCAAGAAAGTAGGAGGCTTTGAGAAGATGGCCTGAAGCCAACACTACTTAAACAAAAACTCTTACTCAACCTGGAAGACTGCAGATCTGCTGCTCACCTGCAGGCGTTCAGGAAGTGAGGCCTGAAGCAAGGTAAGAAAGGAAAGGGAAGGCCAGCACTGGCCTTTGGCAAGTGAGTCATTCTGTGACCTTCTAGTGATGTTCCTCTGATTTCACTGACTCAGTTTGAGAGGGAGAAGTAGAGACCCAGGGGCCGCAGAGACTGCCAAGTTCCCTCCCTCCGGGGTCCAGAGCAGGACGGTCTGCTCAGTCCACAAGACTGTACCTGTGCCAGTTTTTCCACTGAGAAACTCCAGATATGCCCTGCTGCTTGTGAGACCACAGGCTAGCAGCGCGTCCTGAATTGTCTGCTCCATCTTTACCATCGGCAGGAAGGATGTAGAACTTGTCAGAATCACGAGGCTGTGACTGTTCTGTGCTGCTCAGGTGCAGTTGCTGGGTACCAGTCCATGTCCCCAGGAAGCGCTAAGTCCTGGGAGCTGCAGAGGATGCCGCTGTGCTGGCTCAGCCCAGGGCTGCTTTGTGCCAGAGGTATGGTTAGCTGCCAGGCACTGCGCAATCGTAATCTCTTTCACCTTCAGAGAGGCAAACACCACTGCCTTCCCCACATACAAATGCACAAACTGAGCAATCAACTGAGACCTGGACTCCTTGGGTGGATAGGCACAGAGGACATGGTCCAGTTGTATGGATGGCTGTCAAAGGCAGGAGAACGAAGCAGGGGCCGAATGAGAGGGACTCGCCTGTCTGTCTCCACCTCTACCAAACTAGGGAAGAGGAGGTGGGTGGAATGACACACATGCCGCACTGGTTGGCTGGGGCCAGGGAAGACCTCTGTTATGTGATGTGGGGCACGTAGGGCACAAGGGTCATGGAGTGTTTGAGCTGTCAGAGTCTCTCCCAAACAGGTTGCACTTAAAGAGGCTTGGAAGAGGGTGATGGTTTGGCTGACCTGGTATTTCAGTCTGTAGAAAATGCAATAAGAAAACTGGTGTGGGAAGGAAGAAGGTGTGCCCGTGGGCTACAGTTTGTGTTAGATGGTAATGAAGAACAATTACAGGAAAGGGCAGCCCTGACGCTGGCAACTGGCTGTCTCGTGGCTTGGGCCCGGCTGAGGGTGGTGCCTCCTCTTGGCCAGGACTCTTACCTCCTTTCTGTGTCTCTTATCCCACACCCTACGCCTTCTCCCGAGAGTGTGAGCTGCAGATGTAAAGGAGCACAGTTCTAGGACAGGCTGCTGCTGAGACAGCCTGAGCATGAGACACCTCTGCTTCTGACTTCTGATTGGGCAGTGCCCAGTTTGTTTCCATTTGTCCACAGTGGGCCCCTGAGACAGTGCACAGACTCCTGAGCTACTGAGGTTAGGCTGCATGGAGCTGGAGAGCTGTCTGGACCCTGGCAGGTCTCGGAGCACTCTTACCCACGCTTCCCTGGCTGGGACATAGTGAGTCACCATGTAAGTCCTTATACCGACTGTCACCCCACTACTCCATAAGGCAGGAAGATCAAAGGTAAGACCCTGAATCTTCTATTTCCTTAAATTAAGCAACATTTGCAGTCAGTGGGTGGCCTTTGCAATTAGTTGGTGGCATTTCCTTCCTGTTGGTTGGCATGAACAATGCTGTGCCATCACGTCCTTGCTCAAGCCTGTCGAGATAGATCTACCCCTTTTTTCATAAAGACATTCAGCTCTTCAGGGCCTAAATCTTGAATTAAGAGAAAAATACTGGAGAAACAAAGTGAGCTACTTCCAGCCTGGGGTCCAGCTCATGATATTTCTGCTAACGAGACAAAGCCACATGTAGGTCTCTGTGAGTGTGCAGGCTGCCTGAGGAGCTGCATCCCCAGTTCTTTTATTATTTTTTAAAATTTTGAGATAGGGTCTTGCTAAGTCACTAAGTGACCCAGGGCACCCTCAAACCTGCAATCTCCCTGCCTCAGCTTCCCAGAGTGCTGGGATTTCAGGAGAGCACCACTGAACCTACCCGCTTTTGTGAACAGAGTACCCTCTGGTCCTGAAGCAGAATGCAGCATCCTCCAGAGAGAACTCCAGGAGAAGGGCTCTGCAGTGGAGTCACAGGGGGAGAAGTTGCAGTGCAGAAAGAAGCCACAGCTGGTCAGGAAGGCCTGGAGCTAGAGGATGAGGGAGTGCTGGCGGGAATGGGGGTGAGAATGAGAGGAGGAAGAGAAACGGGGGACCTGGGGTAGAGAAAAGGACAGCACTGGTGTCCTCTGTCCCTGGGACAAATGCATGGGCAGGAAGAGGACCTGGGAGGCCCAGGTTCCTGCAGGCTCTGAAAGGATTCTTCCTAGCTGGAGGCTCCTGGTTCTGCAGTACCGCGTGGCCGCAGGGCTTCCCTACTCCTCTGTCTGGGTCCACACGTCCCTGCCTCCCTCTCATAGCGATGCCTGCATCACATCTAGGGCCTGCCAGAAAAACCTAGCTAACTTCTACAGACCCAAGTGCAAGCCCACTTCTACCATATGGGGCATAGTCTTGATCCTGGAGCACAGGAAGCAGTCTTTGGGGTTCGCTTCTCAGGCTATAGCAGAGACAAAGTGAAGGACTTTGGTTTCTGCCCCTCTGTACTGTGAAAGCTCTGTGAGGTCAGTACAGCTTGTAATTTTTTTTTACACTTTAGGAGCCAAAATGAATCACTGGCCATTACCCCAGCTCGTCTCAAACATAAACGCTGGTGAGGGTCCCGATGCTGCCTCTCTGTGGGGCCCAGTCTGGCCTAGGGTGTCGGGCTGGTCATTTTGCCACCCTGATGCCGTTTTGTGGCCCCTCTTTTTAATGTGTAACTCATTAGGTTCCTAGGGCCAAAGTCCCTATTGTGGCCAGTGAGAAATGGCCTCCTGCCTAAACACCCTTGTGGGGATGTGGAAAGCATGTCCTGAATGTCCCCTAAATCTCCGGAGGTGTCAGATGCATTACCTTGGAAATTAAATTCTCTTCATTGTTACCCCCCACACACACCCCAAAGGCAAGTTTCTCTGTTCTTGGTAATTTTCTACCTTGACCTCTAAGCAGGAACAGAAAATCAGTTTCCCTTGCCTTGCTGGAGGCAGTCAGATCTCTATCTGGGAGCTGCTTGCCCCCCTGAGGAATGCGGAGCTTCGCACCCTGCCCCGCAGCTGAGGGCAGGTGCTACCCCCACCTACCACTGACCTGACTTTGCTTCTTTGAGGAGCACCAGAGAGCCCCACCTGGTCCCAGCCAGCCCTGCCTGGGAGCCAGCATTGCAGTCACCCAAAGCTCAGGGTGGGACACACAGCCCTTGGTCTACAGACTGTGAGCTGAGATCAGCTTCCAGGGTTCCAGGTTCACCTTGTGCTAGTGTAGATTAGAGCTGTTTCTGTTCCTGTCCAGATCAATAGGAGGAAAGAGGTTTGCCTCCCTACCTGCACCCCTACCCCCACCCCTGGTCTTTAGAGCTTGTTAAAACCAGAAGTGTTAATCCTACCCCTATGGCCACATGAGAGGGCTCCAGATGCTAGGAAAATGCTGCCCCAGGAAGAAAGGAGAAGGAAACTATGGTCTGGAGGGGCAACTCAGCAATGTCTGTATTTGTTTCCAAACCATTTTAGATTACAGTCTATGTTTTAAATATTTCCATCAAAATTACACACTCAGGTTTAAACTGAAGGATTCTAGAAACTTACCCTGTGCCATGAAGAAATGCCCTGATAAATGTGCTGTGTGCTACTTCCCTCACTGGGGACAGAAATGGAACCAGGACGCCCATTTGTTTGCTGCAAGCATCTACCCAGCACACAAGGGGATCAGCTGCGGTGCACCACCGTCAAAGGCTTCAAGGCCACAGAGTTGTTCTGTTCGAAACCTAAACCATCTGTGTGTTTCCCAAGAAACACAGAAGTGATTATTCAAGGGTAGGAGGCTGCGTTGCTGTGTCCCTGACGGGCCATGCTCACTGTGCACCCGTTCGTGTATGTAAGAAAGAGAAATGCCATGTCTATGCCCCTGGAAGGAGCATACCATGGGCCAAGACTGCTCCTGACTGGATCCAAATACTGGGCAGGAATGATCCAGCAGGAGCAGTGGCCAGCCCTCAAGGCCTGGGGCGTGCTGGCCTCAGGCCTCCACTGTGCACATCTAGGTTCAGATGGGCCTGGCCAGGATCTCGGGTCATGGGTGGCCTTCAGAGTGGACAGGCTATCAATCCAGGAATAAGTTCTATTACTTTTCACAGGAAGAAGAAAAAAGTTTGACCTTGACAGTCAAACGCTGAAAAGGCGCAGGCCATCAAGACAGCGGATTCCAGCAAAATAACGTTCTGGAAAAAGAAAGAAATATAAAGAAAGGGGAGAAAATAATAAAATCCCGGTCCATGTGGTGGACATCTTCCAAGTTACAGTGAACTCCACCCCACATTGCGCTGGGCCCCCGCAGGGCTGTGAGAGCAGTTTTCCTAGTAAATGTGTGTGTTAATATGGGTAGAGCAACTGGACTCTTTGATCTATCCTTAAAAGAAAAAACAAAAACCTGTAACCTAATTTTTCTTTTCTGTACTGGGGATTGAACCCGGGCCTTATAGCCTTTTTTTTTTCTTTTTTTGACTGCGTGGCTTCCCAGAGTGCTCCCCCACCCCAGCTAAGGACAACATCTCTACCTGCAAAACTCTACTTTCCAGCCTGTCTGTAAAGTGGGGTCACTCAAAAGGGAGTGCAGCCAAGTCTCCCCAAGCAACAGAGACCATGGGATCAGAGTGAGACGTTGCTTGCCCCTGCACGCGGCCCCAGACCTGTTTCTGACCAGGGCTGAGCCTCTCTGTCCTCTCCTGGGGGCTCCAGGGCTGACTCCGCCAGCCGCCCAGGAGCAGCTCCTGGTGGCGCCAGCTGCCTCTCCTGTAGATGCAGAGTGGCACACGCACTTGAGAAGCCCTGTCTCCAGCCCGCAGCACAGAGCGTGTCTTGTCTTCCTTTTCTGACACACCACGGTGCTCACGGTAGCACTGCCTGAGTTCCAAAAGCAGCCTCTATCCTGGTCTCTGGGTAACCTATAAAGTTTGGCCATATTCAGGCGCCCTAGGGACAGTGTGCAACTGCCCTGTGCAGCCAGAGGCAGAGCTGAGGCTCAAATTCTCACAATAACCCTACACACCTTTCTGTAAAGTGTGGTAAGATACTCATGTCTTCCTGTGTACTGTCTGCAGTGCTCTGGGTTTACAGCTCAATGCAGTAAGAATGTTCATACTCTAGTGCGACCTTCCCCACCATCTGTGTGCTGGACCTTCTCCTTCGCACATAGGAACTCAGTGCCTGCTAAATATGGACCTTCTGTCCTCCTGCCCATACCGTGCAGCCCCTACTCTCCACTCCCACTCTGTGGCCTTGACTCCTCCAGGGGCTTCCTGCAAAGTGGACTCTCTCAGAGTTTATCATCCAGGGACTATTTTCATTCAACAGCCCTGAGTCTTCAAGGCTCACCTGCACTGTAGCAGGAGTTGGGATTTCCTTCCCTTTCAGGGTGAGTAGTCATCCGTGCATAGGTCACAGTTACCTTATGGGTCTGTTTACCCTTCTAGGAGCACCAGGCTGCTGTGGCTGTGGGTGCAGTTATCAGAGTCTGCTTCTTTGGGGTCTGTAGCCAGAAGTGGAGTCGCAGGGTTGGATGCTCATTCTGTCTGACGTTCTCAGGAACCACTGTACTGCACTGTCACAGCTCTGCTCTCGGCCTCTCTGCAGTGCTGCCCTGGGTCCCTGAAGCTTGGGGAACAAGAATACACAGCTCTTGGCCCTGAGCTTTAACATGTCACAACCGAGTGGGGATGGATTAAGCCCAGTCCAGGTTCTGCCAGCACAAGGAAGCCCATTCCTTCTCCCCTTCAGGCACTGAACTCCAGCAGCTGAGTTCTGACTTTTCAGTCTGAAATGCCTGAGCCCACCATGGTCACTGACATCCACAGTGCAATGATTGAGGAGGGACAGGACAGGAAACACCACAGGCTGTTTCCAGGACTCTGCTTGGAACATAGGTGGCACAGCGCTCTGCGTGCACATCTTTGTACCTCAGCTCTGGCTACAGAGAAGCTGCCCACACTCTGCCCTTTACTGGGCACTGGAGAGATGCCCCGCACCCAAGAGCATGATGCTGTTACTGCTGTCAGCACACAAGGACTCACTGTGTCCAGGAGTCCAGGGGGTCTTCAGAATAGCTTGGGTGTGTGCTGATGGACCTTGTGGACGACAGTGAAGCACCATGATGTGGGCCAGTCCCGGGGTGACCTGGGAAATATAGATCACTGAACTGGTCTCTTCAGATCCTGCAAGGCAGAGCTGATATCCATGCCATAGGAGGGAAAGTCCAAAGGACAGAGTGTTACAGTTTTTGTCTGGGTGTCCCCCTAAATCCTCATGCAGTCATGGGATGGGCTTCTGGAATTTATGACTGATCCATGGTCCAATGTTTGGATTATGGGTGTGAGTGCTATTCCACCCTGGGGCAGGAAGTTTATACAATATAATGAAGGAGAAAAGCTTGCTCTTTCTGCCTGCTCCTCCCTTTTTGCTCTTGCTGATTTTGCTGTCTTCCACCGCCATGAACTGTTGCCCTCTGCCATGTGCCACGCTGCCTTGAAGCCAGCCACATATGTACTAAAACCTCCACAAACTGTGAGCTAAATAAACCTTTCCTTCCTTAATTTTGGGTGTTGGGTATTTTGTCTCAGTAATGAGAGAAAAGTAACTTAGATACAGGGCCACCTGTGTGCAGGGAGGATTTTGTGCACAAAGGTCCTCTGCAGATGGCCAGGAACCTTGAGCTATCAACACTTAGTGTCCCAAGGGAAGAGAAACATGCAGAGGTGACAACTGCTAGTGGACTTGGCCTCTGCTTCCACAGAGGGAGGACAGGGCTCTGAGGGCTGAGTTCAGGCCACTGTGTGTGACTCCACTCATGTGTGCCTCAGTTTCCCCACCTGAAAATGAGTAAGACAGTGAAAGTGCCTCACAGGGCCACGGTGGGGCCATTTGGAATGTCCATGCAGGTGCTCATCTGTGGTGGCCCTGCTCACTGCCAGCAGGTACAGAATACTGGAAAAGCTCCCACTGGAGGAGACACTGGGAACAAACAAGGGAAAACCACTTAACTCCTCTGCAGACTGAGCCCCTCATGCAGGGTATGAGATGAACATATCCAATCTTCCTCAGAAAGTCTTTAGAAAAAGAGGAATGGTCCCAACAAAGCCAGTCACCTGCTGTGTAGACTTGGCAACATGTGATCCTTCTACATGAGCAGCACTTGGAACTTTGTAGCCCCGAGGTCAGAGAGATACACATCAGGTGTGTGAGTCCAACTGTGCTGGTGGCAAAGGGACCTCAGCAAATCCCTCCATGGGCTGCCTGCTCCACAAGCTCCCCTGGGAGAGGAGATACTGCTTTGCTGTTTGCACCGGCTGACCTGGAGGGCCAGGTGTGGCCCTTGTGAGATCTCAGATGGAGGGACACATGTTGTTTATTTCTCTCTCAGGGGTGCAAAGTAAGCATCACCATTTCCTGTAAGGATTGTAGGTCTCCTGGAGGCCGCCAGCCACAGAACTGAGGGTGAGAGGCTCCCTTGGTCCAGTAGCTCAACTCAGTCCAGTGGGGTCCTGTCACCTGGTCAGGTGACACCGGGTCTCCAGGCAGGCAGTCCTGCTCTCCACTGTCTTGGCCACAGCAACCACTTCCACAAGGAGATGGGACTTCAAACGGAAAAGGGGTGACATGGGTCCACAAGAGTCTTGTACACCCTGATGGCTCTGGTCTCCTGGGCAATGCTCTACACACCTGCAAGGTCACCTGTCCAGGCAAGCCTGGAGACCACAAGGCCAGCTCCCCAGGATGGCCAGGCCTGTGTCTCGGCTCCATTCCACGTGCCTCTGCTGCTCTCTGTCCTTTCTCCACGCAGAGACCACCTTGGGTCACCCTTCATCTCCAAGGTGCTTGGCCCCCAGGGGAGCTCCAGGGCCTGATGCTATCCAGTTGCAAGGGTAGCTGTAGCCCTCTCTTCTAAGAAACAATGAACCCTCAGTTCCTGAATTTTATTGATCCCACATGCTGAAGCATTTTGTTCCAGCTGGACAAGGCTGGGGTGAGTTTCTGTGTTAATTACATATGAGGAGTTTACCTAGGGGGCCTCCGATGCTCCTCTTACTCTGGAAACACACTGGGGGCATCTGTGCATGCATTGTTCTCTGGCGGAGGAGACAAAAGAAGGCCCAACGCTTTCCTTCGCCACCTGGAGCCAGGCCTCATGCACTGAAAGCTGATTGAGGCCTCTGCCTGGCTTTTCTCCAGGATGGCTGCCTCGGAAGCCAGGGCCAGCCTTGGTCCTGTGCTGAGTTATTTGGGTTGGCACCCAGCCCCACCTCTGAGTGATCTAAAGCCCCTAGGGCCTTCCAGGAAGAAAGAGCTTCTAACTGAATCTTTTTGACTACACATCTTATCTAAGTGGAAAGAAAAGTTCTGAAAAGCTAAGTTCACAAGTATAGGATGTCAATTTAAGGTTACTATTTATCCTGTAAGGTAAAGGAAGACTGTCAAATAATACCAAGAAAAAATATCCATTTCAAAATCTGGCTGAAGAGTCCAGGTAAATAAACTACATTTTAACTAAAGAATTAGTAACGGGGTTTTTACAATGTTTCTGCCACAGCCCTGTCTTCACACCTGTCAGCACGTTAGCATCTATGACAGGGCAAAGAAAAGCATGGAAGAAAAGGCACAGGTTTAAGTCTGGCTGTGCCTCAGATGCAGCGCCGGGCCCTGGCTTCTCAGAGGTGTGGGGAGAAAGACTCCGCCCAAGGCTGGAGATCTGAGGGGCGCCTCCGTGACCCCTCTAAGGTTCTAGCAGGCAGAACTGTGGCAGGCAAGGACTTTGTGTGCACCAGGAGTTGGATACACTGGATGGTCTGGGGACCCCACCGACAGTAGTTCCTAAAACTCTTTGGAACCTAGAACCTTCTGAGAATCTGGTGAAAGGGTCCGACCCTATCCCTAGATAAATGACCGGGTAAATAATAATTCCCATAGGAACACAAAATTCTAGGCCTTAGACACCACTCCCTCCTGGAGTCCACCTGCACAAGCCCAGGAAGAAATTCTATCACTGCCTTGGGGATCAGAGGAGATTTGAGGGGTCAGAGAGGGTCTACAGACCACCTGCCACCCTCCTGCTCCTGAGATCCAGAGAGGCAGGACCCTGACCAGAGCTATGGAAGTATGAACCCCTGAAGCAGCCAGATTTTCTGCTCAGAGTCTGCTGGAGCCAGGAGAACAAGGGAAAGAGTCCAGAGGAGAGTGCTGTCAGCAAGGCCCAGAAAGCAGTTGATTCTTGGAGGAGCTGGGGCCACCCTGTAGGCGCTCTAGAGAGCCACTGACTCTGCCTAGACTGGACAGCCACACCCCGTCCCCAGCCTGCTGTGGAAGCAGCAAGTCACAGCCCTGGAGTTCAGAGCACTTTCCTTTACTCAGCAACCTGTCAGACGGGTAGTTTTGTCTGACAATGAGAGACATCAGTGATATAAGCAGGGAGCTGGGTAGCACCTAACAGATTCCAGGAGAGGGAACTTAAGCCTGCAGAGGGTCCTCAGATCCACCAACTACCGAGGCAGTGTCACGCACCCAGCTAGGAGCACCCAAGAGCTCAGAAAAGCCCACTAGCAGAGGGCCAGACACAGTCACCATCGATCATCACAACCCACAAGCCCTGATGATGGGGCTTCCACACAGCAGAGGCAGCTGCCATAGACAAGTCCACAGAAGGCCCAAGGCAGGCTGTGATGCCGCCCAGAACACCAAGGAGCAGGGCAAACTGAAGACAGTGAGGCAGTCACAGGGGCGCACTCCTATAATCCCAGCTCTCTGAGAGACTGAGGCAGGAGGGTCACAAGTTTAAGACCAACCTGGGCACCCTAAGTTAGTGACATGCTGGCTCAAAATAGAAACATGAGAAGGGCTGGAGATGTAGCTCAGCCCACTAAAGCAGGGCAGCACGGAAGTCCCCTGGGCTCTGCTAAGTCCCCACAGCGCAGACAGCGGCTCCAAGTCCTCCACAGAGAAGCATCAAATTCGCACGTGCTTCTGGGGCTGAGCTTGAGGAAATTAAGTTGATCTTGTTAAGAAAAAAGAGTCTTAGGGTGTTGGCATTTTCCACACAGCCTGTAATTAAGGGTGTTTTAGGATAAGGCTGCACTCCTACTTAGAGGGAAAGGCTTAGCATCTTAAAAACAAATTTCCGGCTGGCCGGTGAATCTGAGCACAGCTAACAAAAGGCTCCTTCTTAATGGCGCCGAGCAGAAGCACAAGCTGTCATTAACTGTGCACCTCTCCTCTCTGCCGGGACTGAGGGGGCCAAATGCATCCATGCTCACCTCTGAATGCAGGCAGTGCCACACATCAGGATCCGCCGGAGAAAACGGAGTTGAACACAAGTCCAAAAACCCCAAGCCCCTCAGCGCCTTAGCACTCCAGGGTCCCCCATGACAGACTCCCAAATCCTCAGGGTAACTGGGCCGCTCACAATCTGGTTGGGGATACAGGGAGGAGAAGTTTGGGGTTTGTTTTACATGGAAACAAAATTCAATATTTTAAATAAGGAGTAACACCTTCCAAGGTTAATAACAGCCCTGGTGGGGGCAGAGTCTCACCGTGCACACGATGGCATCTGAGGGTGCTACCAGCAGCGCTGAGAACATCCCCAACCTACAGGCTCAAGGTCTCCAGAACCCAGTCATCAGCCTTCCCATCAGGGTCACCTGTCCTCCAGGTTCCTTCGCTTCCAGTAGCCTCGCCAGGTGCTGAGTCACCGCAGCCTTGGAAAGAAAGACACACAGGAAAATGTGGGATATAAATTTCTTCCCATTGTTTCTCTCTAGCTCCCTAAACAAAAACAGCTTACAGCTCTTGCCCTCATGGTCTGCATCTTATTCCTGCAGGTGAGAGCACTGCCTGCCGTGTTTCCTCCCACAACCCAGCCCTCCCCCTCACTACACTCCCGGCTCCGTGTAAGCACCTTGCAAGGGTGTTGTGGTGCCCTGCTCACCCCTGTATGGTTCCCCAGCAGAGATCTGTCTCATGCTGCCGGGTAAACACTGCACACGATCACACGATAAAGGCCAGCAGTTCTGCTCTTAGCACTTATTGAGTGCCTTCTACTAAGAAAATATTTGGTGCCTGGAATGTCTCCCCAAACACCACCTCCCCAGTGCCACGCACGAGGCCCTGACTGCACAGACCATGCAGTCTCCTCTTCCCTCCACCCTTCTGCCCCTGATGGCCCGTCATGGCGCACCTGTGGGGACATCTCTGACTCTGAACCTTCACTTCTCAAGGGCTTCCTCCCTCCTGTGCAGAGCTCAGGGGAAGCCAAGCGCAGATTGCAAATACTGACAGAGACAGTGGGCAGCTGTGCAGTACCCACAGGGTTCCAGGAAATGGGCAACATCGGCTGTGTGGGGTATGGAGGACGGTGTTTAAAGAGGCATGGTACGAGGGAGCAAGGGGGCTGGATGGACATGCCCTGCCCTTGTGCCCTGCCCTTGACGCCGGGAGAGGAGCAGCCCTAAACTTGAAGGTCCATGTGCTCTGGTCCGTGTCAGCTGCAGTCCCCGTGCTGGGGTTGCTGCCTGGGTTCTAGCTCTGTCTCCACCCAGGTTCCTGTGTCTTGCCAGGCTCCAAGAGCACATGTGTGTGTGCTGTCTCACTCGCTGGCTCCCTTAGACTGAGTCTGACCAGGTGGGCCCCACTGTCTTTGCCCCGTTCCCCCACCAGGAGCTAGCACAGGACAGCCCGTGGCAGTGTGTGCAGGTGACAACAGAGGCTTGACTGGTGACATATTCTCCTCAGACCAAGCACCCTGGCACCTCGCCTGCGGGATCAGGAGGCCCTCCCTTCTCCCAGGAGAGTCGCCATTCAGCTGGGAGTTCCGGAGTGCCAGTTCACGGAAAGGAAATGGGATTCTCAGCCAGCTCCTACCCTCCTCTGCTCTTGTTACACAAGATCAGAATTCTGGGGCGCAGACGAACAGGGAACCAAGGAAACCTGGGACTAGAAAGAAAGGGGTTGAACAAGGCAGTCAGCTCAGATTAGCCTTTGTTTACAAACTGGTGCTAATAGGTATTTGCAAACCTAAATGCACAGAGTAAACTCCTGTCTAATGTGTCTGAACCAAAGAAGCCTCTTTAACTGGGAAGACTTCGGGCCTTCACTAGCCTGCTGGTGTAAATCATTTTGATTTTGTCAACTCTGGTCCAGTTACATCATTATTTCTTCAACTCATCAGGCATCTTCCCACTTAGGACAACTTCTGACATCTTCCCAGTGGAAATTCATTTTCTCACTGGTGACTTGGTCCTCTTAGTGACCACCCCTGTGGCTGAGGAAGAGCAGCCTCGGAGAGATGTACCAGCCAGTGCTGTCCCGCTGATTGTGAGCCTGCTGTGGCACTGTCCAAGACCTTGTATCCCAGTCCCTCCTGGCTGTGTGTCCCTGGCCCCCTGGGGTGGGAGAACAGCATGGAAAGGGTCCCCTCAACACCAAGGCAGTGTGTCTATGGACAGATCTGAATTTCACAAGACTCTTCTTCAAGAATAGTTCTTAAATTTTTAGTACTCAATTAATCTTTCCACACCCCAAATCCTGTCCCCTGCCCCATAATACTGCTGGCTTGGCTTGATCTCAAACCAGTTAAGGCAGAGCAGGTGTGGACGGCATGGAGGTGCTCAGGCTGCTGGATGTCTCAGAAGGCATCCCCAGAGGTGTTGAGTTGTTTTAATAAATCTGTAAACATGATACAGCATTGTGTAAGCCTTGGAAATCAATAATGTAAAACAATCACTGATGTCATTAACCAACAGCAGCTGTTACTGTCACAGGTTACTTTAAAATCTTAAACCTCTTGCATATTTATATAGTATTTTACAAAATTATTTTTCTTTTCACATAAAATCTAGTGAGGCATAGATTTCCATAGGAAGTTGAAAAGGATTTCTTTCAAAGATGAAAAACAACAAGGCATGAAACAGTAAGGAACTTGCAGAGAGCAAAAAGTTTTCTTTCCAGAGAAAAAGGTATTGTATAAAATAATTTATCAACCTGGTTCATAGTTTTATACAGAACAAAATAAAAACAGGTTGTTGTTTTCTAATCCCACTTGGAAATCTTGTCCTAAATGGCAGAGGCAAGGATGACCCCTTCATACAGAAGGAATTCACTCCAAGGTGCTGTCAGGACACCCCAGAAGGAGGAGGTAAGGCCTGGGTACCCTCTTCCCTCCACCCAAGGTACTTGCTGGTTAATTGGTTCTGCATGAGCAGACTCCTTAGCACTGCAAATTAAGGGAATATCAGCTTAATGGAACATTAATATTAATAAGCACACACACATATACCCCAGGGGACTGAATTCCTCCCTGGTGGGGTGAGAGTTGAAACAATTACCCGCATGCTTTATTCTGGGACAGGAAGAGCTCCTCAGAACCAAACGATCTAAACATTCGCATTTTTATCTGTGTGTTCACAGAGGATTTGCGAAACCTTGACCCTCGAAGAATAGCAGCCCACAAAGAGGTCTGAAACTGGAAAACCCAATACTGTTGGTGGATGGAGCTCTCGCAAAGGGCCTCCCAGCCCCGGGCTCCAGGGTGGTGAACTGCCTTTGGCCCAGGAACTTAGCCCCAGTCAGCCCCAGAACCTGGGTCAGCCCCATCTCTTTGATGGATGGCCCTGAGGAGCACTGTCCTAGAGCAGAGCCCAGGAGTACCCCAGTGACCTCTTAGGTTTATTCTAACCATATTAGCTCTCAAAATAAACATAAAACCTCTCCAAGAGCAAACATCTTCAACCATTTTCTAACAGGTTTTATCAACACATTAGAAATGAAATTTGGGCACACACTTTCAATTAACTAACCTGAGAAGATGACCCACAGGGACGCCAAGCCCTCCAGCTCCTGTAGGTTGTCCCAGGCGTGTGCTCTGGAGCACTTCCTAGGGAGGCCCAGGAGAGCCCTCAGACCACATCCATGCATGGGCATGACCTGCTTCTTCCTTCCAGCACCATCTTTTCAATGCTACAGTTGCTCGGCTTGGTGAATGGTTCCAAAAGCCTGGGAGTCACTCTCGAGAGCAATGGGACAGCTTTGCTCAGTCTGGTCTGTGTCCATCCCAGACCCATCTGATCTCAACAACCACCTTCTAGGCCTCTTGAGGAGGGGCCTCCTGCAGCAATATGGGGACCTGCCCCCTTCACTCCACATCTCACAGTCATCTTATCACCCTGATGGCATTTGAGCAGTTGTAGAAACTTCTTTGATCAACTGTCACATTAGGATCAAAGTACTCTTTCATCTGTTTTTCTGGTGTTCTCTTTCTTCCTCTTTTGCTGCTGCTAAAACACAACCCCGAGGTGGAGGAGAGAAACGCCTGAGGCCTGGTATCACAAGGGCTCCAGTGCTGCCACTGCAGGAAGACCTGAGGACTTGTCATCCTCAAAGCCTGGGCTCTCCCACCCAGAGGAGAAAGATCATAAGGTGGGGTCCTGCAGGATGCTGACATTTGCAGAGAACATTGACTGTGAATCCCACATACAGTGCGTGTCACATGGACAGATGCTCAGAGAATATGGCTCCTGTGCCAAGGGAGTCCCTAGGAGGCACAGAGAACACTGGGCACCGGCCCAGGGGAAACTGTAATGAGGGGAGAGAATAGCCATCAGGAAGCTGCTTCCTCGGTAGCTCTGTGCTCAGAACCATAGCCCCTACTGGATTCAGACTGAGGACAGACCCAAGCAGCCTCGTGCGTGCCACACTTGGGCATCTCCTTCAAGATGTGTGTACTTTTCACATCTCAAGGTATACAAAGCACAGTGTTACTGCCGCTTCCAGAAGCAAATCCAGACCTGCCCCCACCTGAGCTGGACTCCAGGCTTCATCAGTAGAGCTGACTGTCACCACTCAGGACTGTGCAGATGGCGCTGTTTGCACATTGCTGGGATCAGGGACGATTCAGAGTTGGGAAGAAGCTTATTTTCTCTAGTCCTACTAAAAGGCACCCATATGTAGATGTCCCCAGAAGATTCTGTGGCTCCTCCTTGACACAAGTCCACTCTCACCATGCTCCAACCAGCAGGGCATAGTGGAGAGGTGAGGACTGGAACCCCAGGGCAGGGCACTTTGTATCACTACGCTGGGGCCACAACCAGGATGCTGTGCAGGCTGCAGCCACTGCTTAGGGTCACAGCTGAAGGGAGAGGTAAGTGGGGAGGGAATAGTTTCAATACTGGCTCAGACTCACTGGCCCAGAGGGCTGAGCTACAGCCCCAGCCATTAGGGGATGGGTTTGCCCAACAGGTGCAGAGACAAAAACGGAAGATGACATGCGGCTGTCTGCCCTGGGAGAGACAGAGACTCTTGCTGGCCTCGGTGACAGGGGCTGGTGCTCACCAGGGCAACCCCCATCCAGATGTGCAGAGGTGGGCCTCAGCTGGGAGGAATAGACCTTCAGTCACAGCTTGAACTGCAAGTTAATCTGCTTCTCTGTACCTCCCTTTTCTTGTGTGTGAATTGTGTGTGATAAATACAACCTTGGCAGGTAATTAGGATTTAGATAAAGTGGGTAAACACATAGATGGAAAAATAGATGGGTGTTCAGCCATATGTAGCTGCTTACTGTTGGGGGGGGAAGGTGAGGTGGTAACGGGACATCTCCCATTCCACCCAGGTGTGAACAGTGCATCTTAGCAGCTATGGGTGCCAGCACTCCTCTCCAGAGCAGGACTGCAAGACACCTGATCTAGCATCAGGCTACACAGTCCCCATGACTATGCAGACAGCCTAATCCCCAGTAGGTTAGGGACCCAAGGCTTGTACAGAGAAGGAACACCCCCAGGTTTGGCTGAGTGGGGGCCACGGGGCTGAAGCTCTTTCTGTGGGACTGCTCCCTCCAGGGAGGGAAGTCACCCCCTGCTGGGAGAACCCTGATTCTGTCACCCTGGGGCTCATCCCTAACTGTGCCCTATTCAAGTCTTAATAGGTCTTACCAGGGGTGAGGAACAACGGCATCAACTCTTGTATAGGTGTTGGCTGGTGATAAGGACCCATAGCCCACCGAATCTTGTCTCCTTGGAGGCAGGGCCACCAACCGGCAGGAATTTGGCCACTGTAGATGGTTCCTCAGCAGAAATTCAGATCTGAAAAGAAACTCTCACAAAGATAAGAAACCAGGCACAGAATGTCTAGTGTTCTCTTCAGCCAAAAGTTAATGCAATCACATGAAGTTATAGGTAATATTTATTTGTAAGTTACATAGATGTAGTTCTACATAGTCTAATGAATTTAAATATATTTAACTTCCAGATAAATTTTGACTTAAGACAACAGAAAGCTATCATTTCACAGTTCTTTTTGTAATGTTTTATTCATGGTTCAGTATGTTATTTCTAAACATGCATAGGATGTGTGCTTTCCCCTTCCCAATATGCAATAAATGCTCTGCTACATTCACATCCTCTTGTTTTAGTCTCTGTGTATGAGACAGAACCTTCAATACTTGTCTTTACATGTCTGGCTTATTTCACTTAACATAGTCTCCAGTTCTAATTCATTTTGCTGTGAACCACAGGATTTTACCCTTCTTTATGTCCAAATTATTTCATTGTGTGTATCTGGCACATTTTCTTTATCAGTTCATTCACTGATGTATCAACGTAAACTGATTCTCTTTCTTAGCCACTGTAACAAGTGCAGCAATAAATGTGGGTGTGCAAGTGTTTCTTGGTATGGCGATTACATTCCCTTTGAAGAAGTAGGACAACTGGATCATGTTACATCTATTTTTAGTTTTAGGGAGACCACCACACTTTGCATTAGTGACTGTACATTCATATCAGCAGCACAACACAGGTCTTTTTTCTCTATATTTTATGGACACTTGTTTTTAACTTTTTGATAGATGAAATCTCCTTATCATTTTGATTTGAGTTTCCTTGGTCCCTAATGATTTTTAGCATTTTTTCTTATATTTATTGGCCATTTCTAGTCCTGCTTTTGAGAAATGTCTATTCAGATCATTTGTTCATTTCTTTTTGTTTTTGCTTTTTTTTTTGAGACAAAGTGTGCTTATGTAGTTCACGCTGGCCTTGCTCTCACTAAGTAACCCAAGATGGTTACAAATTTTGGCAATTCTCCTGCCTCAGCCTCTGGAGTGCTATGATTACAGAACACAGCATTTGTCACCTGAACAGAGACCAAGGGAACAAGGAAATGCATCCAATAACAGATAAAAGGAGACTTCTAGCTGTATGTGTATGAAGAGAGAAACAGGCTTAGAAGAAGCCAAAGAGAAATATGCCAGAGAAGCCAAAGGTGCGTTAATTTTACTGTGTTAAATATGAGGCAAGTAGGTTCTCAAGAACAACAAATGTATATACAAATCCTCATTCTATTATGGATTCCTGTATTTACTTTTCTTTTGTGGATCTGGATCAGGGAGTGTCTTGATGGTTGTGTGCTATTCAGACAGAGAATTCTGCTCAAAGCACTATTTTAAAACCAAGATCCGAGTAGAAGAGGAATAACAGGGCAACAGCCCATTTGGTGGAGCTTGAACCTTCTAGCTTGGCTCAGTCAGATTAGGAAGGAACAGTGGGGGCCAAACAAACCCCTTCCCCACTAGAGGAGTATTTCACTGTGGCTTTGGTTTCACAGCTGCCCAAAGTAAAACTGATAACATTAACTGCACCACAAGCAGCAGCTTCTACCTCTTCAGCTCAGAGAAACTTTGCTAAATTACAGGTCAAAATTTCTGCCTCTCAGAGAGTGGAATCATCCTCTCTTTCTCCATTGCAATTGGCTTTAGAAGAAGCCAGATGGGTGCGGGAGTCCATGGAGGGATTTCAGCACATCTACCCTGTTGCTGAACTCCGTATCCCTAATAATCTGGGACAGGTCAGACATCTTCAGGAACCCATACATTTTAAGACCCTAAAAGAATTAAAACAAGCCACTGCTACCTATGGTGCCACAACTCCTTTACCTTAGGTTTAATAGAGCTTATAGGGCTGGGGATATAGCTCAGTGGAATAAGCGCTTGCCTAGCAAGCGCAGGGTCCTGAGTTTGATCCCCAGTACCACAAAAAAAAAAAAGTTATGGTTCAAACTATTCAACACACTGTTCAAGTCAACCCACACTCTGGTATTGCTCAATTGGTCATTCCTCTTTTGACAAAAATTATAACATTTATAAAGGAAAGAAGATGTGAGGGTTTCAGGTCTTCAGATGCTTATTGGATTCAACAGATTAAACAGGATCATCCTGAGGTGGAATTAATTACTGAAGGAAAAATATTCAAAGGACTTTTAGGCACAGGTGCAGGTGTTTCAGTTCTTGCCCAATGCCATTGGTCTATGGCATAGCCCTGGATGAAGCAGACATCCTGTATAACTACAGGGAATAGTCAGTGTTTCTCATCCTAGTAGAAGTGCTAAATTGTTAATTTGGAAGGATGCAGAAGGCCATTCTGGACACTTTTCACCTTATGTCCTCCCCATATACAAGTCAATCTATGGAGTCATGATGTATTAAAGAACTTTTTTTGCTAATCCTAATTCTTTGATGACTCCGCAGATGTTACAACAATGTTTCATTCTCACCCAAGGGCTTGGCAAAAACAATCACAAAAGAAGAGAACCTCTTCCAGTTACTCCTAAAACAGACCATTTTTGACATAGGCTACTCACCTTCACATTTTCAGTAGGAGCCATGCTCTCTTCTCTGACCAATGGATGGTGTCCAACATAATTTGGGTATTCAGTGACCCTGTTTGGGTTGATCAGTAGCCCTTTACCTAGGAGAAGCATACAGCATCTTATACACTGGTTAATGAACAGATGATGGCAGGGCACTTAGAATCCTCTAATGGTCCTTGGAATACTTCAACTTTCATAATAAAAAAGAGATCAGCAAAGTGGAAATTATTACAGGATTTGCAGGCTGTTAATCAAACCATGGAACCTATGGGAGCACTTCGACCAAAATTACCCAATCTCATTGCTATTCCTTTACATTTTTCCCTCATGGTGATTGCCATAAAAGACTGGTGGCATTGTCTGCCACAAGGAATGGCAAATAGTTTGACCCTGTGTCAAGAGTGTGTGGCTACATCCATTTTATCAATCCATCAGCTTGTCTATCTGCTTATCTTATTCATTACATGGATGATATTCTACTAGCACATGAATCCTTATCCACCTTGCACCTGATTTTTATTGAATTGGATGCCTTTCATAATGTAGGCCTAGTGGTGGCCCCCCAGTAGGTAAAAACTATGGCACCTTTTTCCTATTGGGGCCAGCTCATCCAACAGAGACATATTGTGCCCCAAACTGTTCAGATCCAGGTTAATCATCTTGCAATCCAGTTAGATTTTCAGACTCTACTTGGTAATATTAATTGGTTTTGTCCAGCTCTTAAGCCAACAACTCATGATTTAGCCCTTCTCTTTGACGTTCTTGAGAGGAACCTGGCACCCACCTCTCCAGGAGCACTTACATTAGAGGCTCCCTTTTATAATGCTGTGGCAGGACTGATCACACATGGGTGGATGCATGCTATTCAGCATTTTTGATATGAGGTACAAAATATCATTGTTCCCCTTTTCTTTTGTTCAACAACAGTGGTTATGGCAATTCTCCTCCTCTTGGAAAATTATATTAACTAACTTCCCTGGTGTTATTGATTGCTGTTATCCTTCAGACAAGTTAATTCAATGTACTCCCTTCACACATTTGTCTTTCCTTCAAAAATAAGGCTGGTTCCCATAGTGGGAGTGTCTCTATTTTCACAGATGCCTCTTCTTTTGGGCAGCGAAGGTTATGTCACATTCTCCTCTTCCAAAGTACAGGATAAAGGTTTTTCTTCTGCACAAAAGGCTGAATTGAAGGCTGTTATATGGGCTTTACAAGATCATCCACTCCAACTAACCTTTTTTCAGACAGTGCTTATGTTTGTGGTGTGATGTACCACATTGTAACTGCCACCATTCACACTAACCAGGAAGATCTTTTCATTTGTTTCACACTCTCCAATTTGCCATTTGATCATGCCATGTCCTATGTTTTATTGGTCATTTATGTTCCCATTTCCAATTGGCAAAGCCTCTTACTGTTACTGTGGATGGATTTCTGGCTACTGTCACTGTTGCTCCCTCAGATACTGTTCAACAGGCTTCTGCCTCCCATACCACCTTAAACCAAAATGCTTCTACACTGCACAAACAGCTCCTTTTAATTTGAGAACAGGCTCAGTAAATTGTTAAACAATGTTCCTCATGCATAATATATCTTCCTTCACTCCACATGCAGGTTAATCCTTGAGGGTTATAACCAAATCATATCTGGCAAATGGGTATCTCTCATATTCCTGAGTTTGGCTCACTATGCTGGGTCCACATTTCAGTGGATACTTCCTCAAAATTTATTTTTGTTTCTGCCTGTACTGGTAAAGTGGCTAAGCATGTTATAGCTTATTGCTTGGATGCCCTAGGGCACTTAAGTCTGACAATGGCCCAGCTCATACAAGAACTGCCTTCCAAACTTTTGTAAAACTTTCCACATGTTCCTTACCATGGAAATTCCTTATAGCCTTCAAGCTCAAGGAATGTTGAACATGCTCACTGTACACTCAAAATTCAAATACAAAAACAAAAAGAAGAATCCTTCCCTACAAAATTCACACCTCATAAATAGACTTCACTTGGCATTATGTACTACTGACTTTTTAAATCCCACTAGGGATGGCACTACGGCAGCAGAAAGACCATTCAGGTAAAGGAAAAGTTAGGAAGGCTCTTTTGGAAAGATCTTCATCCTAGCCAATGGAAGGGACCCAGCCCTGTGCTAATTTGGCGTTGAGGGTATACCTGGGTCTTTCCAGAAATGCTGAATGGCCTATTTGGGTGCTGGATCGTGCTGTCTGGATGTACCATGGACTCAGATCCAGAGGAGGAGTTGACTCTACCTCTCAAGAAGCACAGTCTTGTGGCAGTGATGTTTGGTGACTCCTCCACAGCCAACAGACAAAGATAGGGCTAGATCAGACCTGGGGTCCATCAAAGAAACAGACCCAGGATGCCCAAGATATGGTAAGCAAACACGGGAAAGAAAGATCTGAGTAGGTGACAGAGTATAGAGACGACTGAGCTGAGGGTTATGTGAAAGAAAAGGACATGAAAATTGCCAGTATTCTTAAGACAAAATAAAATACAAAATTATATATTTATAGATAAATGGTTTGGGTCCAAATTGTCTTGTAAGAGATCTCTACTAATTGGCCTACAAAAATTTCTGACTGGTCTATTTATAATCACAAACTTCTAAAATTATAAAGAGCTATTATAATTTAATTTGACCAAAAAATATATTTGAGTGCACGTGGATATTTTAAGCAGATTGTCTGTATATGCTGTTTCTCGGTTTGTCTTATCTGTGAACAGCTTTTTTTTTTAAATTTTGAGCTAAACAATTTTTTTCTCTTTTTTCCTTTTCTTTTCTGTTTTTGGATCATTTGTTCATAATTTAATTTGGTTTATAAATTTAAAAGGTATGCTTCCACCTGGGTTCCAATATTCCAATACATCAAAATTGGTTTTCTCATGGGTCATCAGAAATTTGTTAAGGTAAACAAATGACGACCTTTTAGGATCGGAAAAATCATTGATCAGGGCTCCCTTTGGTGATTAAAGGAGTAGCTGCTTGGGAAAAATTATCCATGCCTTTGTTAATTAATAGGAAGTCCCAATGATCTCCATAGACTTGTGGGAGACACCCCCAAAATTACATTATGGTGATATGTTTATACTGGTCATCATTGAAGGATTTTTTGAAATTGAAGGATTGAAGGATTTTTTCTAAAAATGAGACAATAAGGTTTTCTAATTTACAGAGACTTTGATATAAAACTAAACTTAAAAAGCAAAAGTGTTCATATGGCTATGACAATTGATTGTCATTAATCTCATGTGTATTAAATGTATTCAGGCCTACAGATATACAGGTCTTCCAAAATGTAAAACATGGATTGTTTATGGTAATAGACTTTTTCTTTCTGATTCAGACATTTGCCTTTGGTGCTCTAAATAATTGTAATAGGAGGTTTATGTCGATCCAATTTGAAGACAGGAGTCAGTAATAATAACAAAATCTTATATGACATATACATTATATCTGTGCAATTATACTTAGAGATGCCTAAACATCCACAATGTCACACATTTCTTCAGTGATATCTTATTTAATGTCAACGAGTTAAGTAAAAACTTCCTCTGTATTAGATGTAGATGACTGATTAAAAGAGCTATACTAAAACAAAATTAAAAAATAAAAGAGCTATACTATGTAAAAGTGGAAATTTAAGTATGTCACAAAAAAGTCATCATGATTGTCATGCTATAATATTATGTATGGTTTTGATTTAAAATTTTCTGTGTAAAACTATATAACTGTTGCCTGTTGGCATTCCACAGATTCAAGTATTAGAACATCCATGGTTGTTAGAAAATAACAGTTCTATTTTGTTCTAAAGTGCTTGATATTCAGATAAAATAAAAATATTAAGCTCACTGTCATCATTAGAAAATATTATGTCATTAACCATTTTTTCTGGATGTTCAATAACTGAGGTATGGAGACAAGAAACTAAACAGATGGCTAAGAGGACAGCCAATATTTTGGCCCCAATCCTCAGAGGTCAGTGAGGACCCAGGAAATGAGGAAACCTTTTCAGTGACATCCAGCAACTCTGGTGAGTTATACAAACTCCTGATCAAGGAGATTGCAGGACCACAGAGAAGAAGATCTATGGTGTATAGCATACCTAAGGAGAGTTCCTAGGAGAAAAGCGTCTCCCAAGCTTTCACAGAAAGCAACTCGGTCAAGTATTGACCATGACTCATCCATACAGCTGACACTGACTGAATAACTACAGGTGCTGTACATGGTTCCAAGGTAAATCCTGAGGAAACTTAAATGGCCTTGACAAATATCAAAACTGAGTAATATAGGTATCACCTTAATTCGGTCTTGAACATCCAGCAGAAAAGTATAACCACAAGATGTATTAAACAGTTGCCAACTACACTAGTAACTGATCACTATTGTACACCGTATGAGATTAAATTCTATATGCAGGAACTGAAAATCTTTGGACTGGGACTCTTTAGCCCAAATTGAACAAGTTCATGTAGAATGGAAAGGATTCGAGAAGGAGGTCTCCTACAGAGCCCCCAAATATAGCTCCTCCAGCCTCAATTAACTGCCCATTGCTCACAACTGTAAAACAGAAGAGGTGAAATGCATGGAGTATCTGAAGCTGGAGATCAGCCAAGGCCAGCCTCAAGAACACGGAGCCTGCAGAAAGTCACATGAATAAGCTGCTCTAGTCTCAAGAACACAGTGCCTGAGACAAGCTGTGTGGATAAGCTATTAGGCAGAGAGATTTCACATGATGTTCAGCCTCCTAAGTGTGTAAAGAGGTGTGCTGCAGCCACTGGAACCTCTCCTTCTCCTTCACCTCCTCTTCCTCCTCCTTCCTTCCTTCCTAACAGGAAAGAGGGTTCCATATGGCCTCAGTTTTCTGTATCCTGACTCTTGTCCCTTTTCTTCCATCCTCTCACTGTCCTCACCCTGGGAACACTCAGGGTGACCGGAACCCTTCTATAAAGCCTGACCCTCACACAAGGTCACATTCAGAGATCCAGAGAGAGGAGGGACACAGCCCATCCCATAACAAGGTGGACAAATGACGGGTTAGTGAGGAGGGTCTGGATTTCAGCTCCACAGTCACTGTCTCCGTCTCAGTTTACCCCTTTGCAGAATGGGCATAATAATCACTACCCCACACCATTCCTACAAGGAGAGAGCTGTGGTAAAAGTGCCCCAAACTCTTTTGGAAATTTCTCCTCAGTTCTTTTGCTCCTCCCATCTTTGCACCACTCGGTGCTTCCCATGGCCCAGGCCCAGCTCTGGCTCAGACCCCTCAGACCCCTAAGTCTGCTACTGGCTTGGAATCTCCTGGCCTAGGCCACAGCACACATCCATGTGTGCCCTAAGCCACAGGTGTTTGGCTACTCTTGGGCTCAAGTGGTGACCCAGAACCACCCTAGCTGACTAGCTGCACCCTTAAGAGAGGCCTTCCCACCCACAAAACTCCTATAGCCTATATTTTGTCAGATGTCCCCAGCTTTTAACCAGAATGGAATAAAAATGAAAAGAAATTAATTACATGATCAAGAGAACAGCCATCCAATAATTTTCAAAAGGCTTGTAGCTGTTGATTTATTTTAGCTAATTACTGTTATGAGGGCAGATCAAAAGATGGATTTATCGGAAGGAGCCAGTAGAAGGGACAAGACAAAACCAGGCAAATGATCAAAATGTAATAACACAGCATAGCCTTTGTGAAGTGCTTTGGTTCACACACACACATTTCATCTCATTTGATCTTGACTGGCTCCAAACGAGCTCAAAAACATGTTATTAGTCACAAAGGGCTGCACTTTGCATGACTCCGTTGTAGAGAGGCAAACCTGGACACATAAAGTAGATTAGTGGTTGTTGAGGGTTGGAAGTGGGCTGAACTACAAGGGATGGCTGACGGTGTGTGGCTTTCCTCCTGCAGTGAGAAAAATGCTCTAAACCTGGCCCTCTGAGGGTTAAACATCACTCTTCACTGAGCACACTCACAGGGGAGTTGAGTGGTGTGTGTGTTCCACCTCCATCGTTTGATTATAAAAGGCATCTGTTCATGGACTGCCACCTGGGACCACACTCAGTAATCACAGCCCCATGCCGGGCACAACACCTGCCTGCAGGCATTGATCCAGCTCACAAGATCAGCTTCAGTTGTCAGACAAGGGATCTAGACGTTTGAGAGTGGTCATCTCCAAACTCACCAGGTTCTCGTCGCCTCCGCCTGCACCCCTGAGGTTCCTTCCCTTAACACTTAGGGAAACTCTGGAAAACTATGTCCAGTTCATATCCCACACTTACTGCCAACTGTACACAAATCTATCTCTGTATTATAGGAGTGTTTATTACCCAGATCTTATGCACTGACACCAGCAAGTGGGAACTAACCAAGAATTGACTTTTAGTCACCCCAGCCTGAGACCAGAGCATGAGTCACAAGTGCTGGAGCTCCTCTGGATTGTTCACACAATCGGCCCAGGGGCAGCACCACCTGGACACCTGGGCAGACATGAGCACCTTCCCTTGACATTTCCCCCCGAGCAGCATCACTAGTCTAGGGATCTCCAAGAATTATTCCTTTCACACCAACTATGCTCCATGAGAACCAAATAAATACATTTTAGGGACCCTGAAATTGGCATTTTGTGTTTGAACTTTGCATATGATATCCTAAATTTGCCTTATGTGGATAGCTGCCTGGGTCTTGAAGAAAAAACAAAAGTGTAATTGCACTATCATCAGTGCTGGAATTGGAGCAAAAAGTGAGGTGAGCGGGCAAAGTGGGCACCTTCCAGCTGGGCAGACATCACCATAACTTTACAAAGCTTTTGGAGTTGTTCCCAAGGAGACTAATTCACAGTGTCTACAGCAGGTCACCTATTGCAAATCCACTTTTTCGGGAAAACATAAACACATCTTACTACTAATCACTATTTAGGAAGATCCAGGTTGAGCTCTCCTTGGGGTTGACAGAACTATCAGGGGACTAACAAACCCATGTCTGGCCATCGAATGCTTTTTCTCTGCAGAAAGAATTAAGCTGAAAAGGTATGGTTGATTGCCTGAGTAGAGCTCCACTGTTTTAGAATTATATCCCAGGACTTTCATAAAGGCTGTAGAAAAATAACCAAATCCTTTCTACCCCCCACCTTGAGCCATCCCTACACATCTTACCCATTCCCACGGTTGCAGGGAGCGTGAGAAATGTGCTCCCCAAGGAACTGGCTCACGGAAGTCTTCCTGGTGAAACTGCTGCTGTGGTGGGTGTTCCTGCAGGCACGAGGAAGTGTGGGCACACAAGGGAGCGAGTGATGGCGAAGCAGGACAGACTGCAGCTGCTGAGGTGAGACAGTGCTGGCTCACAGCTGCCTGGACTGGCTGCACAAGCCTAGCATCCTCTTCACAAGGGATCCCAGGTTGTGTCCTCACAGTAGCCATTTCTTGTTGTGGCTTGAGAGTCAGCCACACCAACCTTCCACTTCATTACTTTTTGAGAGATGAGAGCAAATCTCTCCAGGAAGACTCCCCTTCCCTAGCCACACAGGAGTTCTTTGGGTCATGAGGGACTAGCTTGGCAGGGGAGGAAGGTGGAATTGGGGAGTATGGTTTCCCCTCACCTGCCCACTTCTGCTTCTGCTTCCGGGAGAAGAGGACCGGAGGGATCACAGTGAATGCTGATGACTGGAAGGTGGGAAACGCCAGGGCCCCACCTCTTGCCATGCACTCAGATCAGGCTGCCCTTGGCCAGGCCTTAAAGACTGAAAGGAAACGTCTGAGCCACATAATTTCAGCACCACATGACTAGATGTTACTCAGCTAAGCTCCAATCACTCAATTACCAAACATTTTCCCCAGTGCTTAAGTGTTTGTTTCTTTTTTTTCTTTTGGAAGCCACCATAGCACATCCAGGACATCACAATGTTCAAGAGACATTAAAAAGAGACCCTCCTCCCACCTGACCAAGCCCCAAGAGCAGGACGGCATGAACTCACCCTGCTGTATGCTTTGACTCCCATAGGTGACAAGAATTCGTGCTTAAGGTTTTCCTTCCAGAAATGACGTTGTGCTGGAGGCATGTGCTCCCCACCCAGAGGGGCGAGGACGAGAGTGAGGTCAGTTCTTGGACCTGGGACTTTGCTGAGGCTGAGTCCTCCCCTGAGGGTGGCAGGAGGCACTTCGTCATATGATGCTAGAGATAAAACATCCTACACAAAATACAGCATTACGTGGCCCAGTGGCCTGGGGAAATTACCTCCTTCCACACATGCTGTAGCCCTCTGTAAATCATCGGTCACAGCCCAGTGTTTCACAATCCACCTTTTAATCAGGTTTTGCTAAGCTGATGGCCTGGAGTTAAAAGTAGGAAAAAACCAGGGGAGACTCGGGGCTCCCAGGTCAGCCTTAGTAGGAGCTTATACCCTCTCCCCAACTGGCCAGCTGAGAGGGACACTGGACCACCTGGGGAGGAGGAGCAGGATATAGTGCCCATAAATCTGAAAACATAATACCAGATCCAAACCCTGTTTGGCATCCACTTAATAAATGCACGGTTGCTACCTCAGCCATCAAAACACAAGCTTCTCCTTACTTCCCAGATCACATTTTTCAGCACATCATTCCAACCCCGAGGCCTTGGTGACTTCTCTCCTGCAGCTTGACTGCTATGTGAGCTCTGGTTTGCTCCGTTACTACTTTGGGGAACACCTAAGTCCTCAACACTCTGCTCCACCCTAGAAACACAGGGTGGGTTGTCAGAGAATTCCAGGGTCAGAGCGACATCTGGGTTGTGAATTGCTATTTTTCAAAGAGAAGCCGGCAGCCTACACTGTACACCACAGCCTGGCTGCTGCTACCCCCACCTCACGGGCTCTGTGGCAGTGGTGAGAGTCACCATCTGGGATCAATTTCTGCATCTGTGAGACAGTTGCCAGTAGTTGTGCCTCAGGAGATTGCTGCAGCGGGGCACAGACCCATCTGCTGAAGCCCATAGGACAAATTGCTTCAGTTTATAACTAACGTGTTCGGGGCTTTGGGAAGGTGACCGTATCGTGAGGCGCTGCCTTATCATGGCTTAGTCTGCTGATGCAGCCTTGGTTTGATGGCACTGTGGAAGGTAACGGAGACAGGACAGGACCTCACTGAAGGGAGAGGTCGAGAGAATGCAAGCTGCAGGCTCTCTCTGGTTCCTGGCCTGTTCTGTTCAGGCCCTCTCCATATTCCTCCACAGGAGGAACTTAGCTTAGCAGCCTCAAAGCTTGCAGTTGGTCATTGGTCACTTTCTGCATTGTACGAGATTATCACAACAGAACCTAGAAAATAACCCATGCAACTCAGAAACCACCCAGGCACCACTCTTCAGTCCACATGTTGCTGGCAGTGGAGCTCCCTAGAGGACCTCATCACGTCAGTTCCTTTACCCCCTGAGACCAGTGCCCTCAGCCGCAGCCCTGGGGTGCTGGCCAGGCAGCCTTAGTGTCCCACCCGCTGGAACTTTTCCACTTTCTCCAATGCTTCAGGCTCCCCCTGAGACCCCTCAGCAGAGCACCAGCCCCAGCGTACGGCAGTCAGAGCCACCTGCCTAGACAAACAGCTGGAGGCTGCGGTGCTCTGAGTAATTACAAGCCACCAGCCTTTCCACTCCTGCAAGGCCTGTTCACCCCTCTCTCATACCCACCTTTTCTGCCGCTCTGGAGAGGACTCCCTGTGTGGAGGGCTCCCCTGTGGGCCTGCTCTTCCCCTCATCCCCCAAGCCCCAGCACAGGTGCCCCACGCCTCGTGCCCGTGCACAGCAGACCCAGACAGAGCTTCAGGAAGTGCTGCTTTCTTGTGCCCAGTCCTCTCCTTGGCATTTCTGAGCCTTTCGTTTCCTCTGGAAAGCAGAGATGCTTGACCCAAAGGACCAGCAGAAGCACCTTCAGTCCTCAAGCATGGAGAAACAGCTGGCAGAAATGCATCCTGTGTTGACAGAGACTTTGCTAAGACTTCTACACAGTGCAAAACCAAATATCTGAATATATACTGAGTTTCTCTTTTGTTAGAAAATACAGAAATGGATACTCACCCATTTCTGCGAAGACCAAACCTCAGGTATCCACCTGACCTACAGTGGGAGGTCAAAGCATACGATGATTATGAAAATTTTTTAAAATTTGATTATAATAAAAGATACATTGGTAAGAATGATGGGGAAGCGTGTGCAAAGCAAGGCGGGTATTTGAGAGGGATTAATGGCAACGTGTCTTTTACCGTAACTTTTAAAATTTGAATATTCTCTGTAGTTTTAAAACACATCTCCTGTTTCAACCCAGAAGTTGGACTTGAAACCTTGCTCAGTGATCTGTGAAAGCTTTTTCTTTGCTTCTGTTTTTAAACAGACACAGTTGGCAAAAGCCTTCTGCCACCAAGTAGTGGACACTGTCCTGGCGAAGCATGGACACCATGGGTGGCATGTCACAGTGGAATTCTACGTTAGTGACAGAGCCCGGAGCCCAGAGCTGCAGAGTGGAATCCTCTCCTGCAGAGAGGGATCTCTAGCTCCTGTGTACAGTGCCAGATTGGATCTGAGCCCCAGAGACACACCATGAGTCCTCAGGACTTACAGAGACAAGGCCTGAAAGTACATAGCCTCCTCCTGTGTGTGTCCCTGGCTCAGGAGGAGCCTAGTGGCCTCTTGTATAATGATTATGGAATTGGTAGAATCCAGTTGTAAAAATGTAGGTACATAAGCAAGAACCAGAGTTAGATACAAAAACTGGCACAAGCTTTTTTTGGACTGCTGTGAAAGTCATCCTGCAAATAGCCCAGCCCCACCCTCTCAGGTCTTGTGAGGCAGATTCCTCACTGTCTGATTCAGCCCGCCTCCCCTGTGTTATGGCTTATATGTAGATGTCCCTGCAAAGCCTCATGCACTCATAGATGGGCTTTGGGGAGGTGGCTGGATCTAGGATGTGTGGTACTGGGATGAAGGATGTGCGGTACTACATTGGTCTACTGATCGGTTTAGCGTACTCCTGGGTGTGGATGACGGGAAGGCCCACTCTGGGTGTGGAAGGCACCACACAAAAGGCTTGTAGCCTGGATGGGGATACAAGGAAAAGGGAGGCTTGTTTAGCTACTTGCTACTTTTCTGCGCGCCCTGCTACAGGCTGTTTCTCCCCTGTGACGGCCCTCTGTCATCTCAGCCCGCCTTGGGGCCAGCCGACTATGGACTGAAACTTCTACATGCTGTGAGCAAAATAAACCTTTCTTAACTTTCGGTGTTGGGTATTTCACTCTCAGCACAGAGAAAGCAAATAAGATGTCCCTGTCCCAGTATGTTGGGCATCCAGCATCAGGGCCGGGGGCCCAAACATGATGTACTCACTGTCAGCCACCTTCAACTTCTGGGAGTCGACCCAAGCTGAAACAGTGCAGTCCCGGACATGGGCGTGGGTGGTACTGGCTCTGTAGAAGTCATCTTGGCAATGGAGAAGGAATGCGGACCAGGCACCTCCTTGCCCACGTCACTGGGCCTCAGTGATTAACTCTATCCATAGTAATTTGGCTGTGTTTGCCTCAGTGAGTACACTCAAAGACATCTGAAGCCTCTCCTACCTTACATAAAGCAGGAGAGCTGAGACATAGGGGGCAGATCTGATGCATAATGAATCGTGTCCCATTAATTGAAGTACCTGAGCTTCATTTTCTGTTCAAGCTTCAGGAGCATAGTTATGAAATGATGGTTTTTCTTTTCGAGTATGGAATGGTATCCAGTTAATCTCACTCAGAGAAGACCATAGTACCTATCATGCTTGAATGACCGGAAAAGACAAAAACAGAATCGAACTGCCTGGCATGTGCCCTCCTAGTCGCCTTTTCTTATTCTCATGTGAAGGCAATTCTAGATAGTAAGGTCTTGCCAAGTTAGGTCTTGATGACAGGTGTGAAGTGTTAAAAATAATTCTCTGAGGGGTTAAAATGGCATAGAGACTGTAGAGCAGATTATCACTGCCATCTCGAAAGTTTCACTGCTTTTACTTTACGAACCTTCAGTCCTTACTCCCAGGCAGGGGTACATACTTGTTGTAGTCAGAGTTTGCGAGGGAATAGATTTAACACAGGGCACATAATTTATAGGATTATTTTATAATATTCACCATAACAATCAAGCATAGCGGAGCACAAGAGATCTGACCACGCGCTAGAGACCCAAAGAATCCAGCTGAAGGTCTGGATCCCACGCAGTGTCCTGCACAAGTCCAGATAAAGACCTGGAGCCCATGGCAATGTCCTCCATGAGTCCAGCTGGAGGGCTGGAGCCCATGACAAAGTCTCATGCAAGTCTGTATCAAGGATCTGCACTGGAGATCAGTGGTGGAAGCTTAAAAGTCTGCACTCGCAGGATGAAGGATCTGTGCCAGCAGGCTTAGGAATGTGCACCCAACCCAGGAAGCAATGTTCAAGGTAAGGACCAGAGCTCTGCCAAAAGGTACCACAGCCATCCTCAGGGACAGTGAGGAACCAAGCTTCTCCCATGATAACAGCTGAGTTTACATCAGGAAAGCCAGTGTGACGAGCTTCTCCAGGTTCAAGAAAAGAAAGTGACAGTTGAGAGCAGCAGGTTTGTGTTTATATGTGCAAGAAAGGTTCTTGGTGTTGGGATCAGCCTGAGAAAGTAGAACCTCCTCGCTCCAGTTTTAGTTCCCTCATGGAAAACCAGAAAAGTCACAAGCCTGGGCAGGACTCTAAGTGACAGGATTCAAAGAAATGTTTGGAAAGATTTTTAAAATAAATAACCCATCATAACTGTTCAAATGACTGAGACTCACTTTGGTTTAGTGGCTAATATCCAAAGGAGGGCTAGGGCAGAGGGGAAGGCTGCCAAGTGGGAGCCAGCAGGCCGACTGGTACCCTGAGACTGGGTGGCTAGTTGTCAGCATGGGGTCACAGAGGAGCCTGGAAGTGAGCTGGGCAATCAGTGCTCCAGGGAAGCTCTTCTTGGCCGGTGGCTGTGTGATTGGAGATGGGACAGAGGAGGAGCATTGGGCAGAGAAAAGAGGAGTGGCCTCAGGAATGAGGAGACTGCTTGAGGAAGAAGCCCAGGGCCAACACTACAGACCCAAGACACTTCCAGGCAGGATTAGAGCTCTCTGGCTGTTATCCTGAGACACATTGTCTCACTTCAGCCTTTCTTGAAGTTGGTGCTTTTCATGATCCAGGGAAGGCAGCCATGGGAGGGTGTAATGCTAAGCTAGGCTTAGATATGTAGAGGGCATGGCTCAAGAAGAAGCCTGCTGACCCAACAGAGACAAGGCAGGCCCAGTGAGGAGACCTGAGGGAGATGATAATGAGCCCTGCTTGACATCTGCTTCTTGTGGACCCACCTCTGCATTCTGGTCCATTAGCAGGTAGCCTGGTTCTTATCCCAGTTGCAATTTGACTGGCAATGCCAGTGTCCCAGCTCTCTAAAACAACAATTCTGAATAAGAAAATAGTTTATTCTGAATCAAATCAAAAGTGACCATGCCTAGGAACTCAACTCAAGGTACCCAGAAAGACATGGTAACATGGTCCTCCTTTGAAAGAGGACACACAGCTCTAGAAGTGGGGAATCTTCTACAGGATGCAGACACAATCCTCAACCCAACAGGGAAACCACAGCGGGATCCATGTGCCATCTCGCTATCTTGTTCCTAGCATCACTGTCGGGAGAGGCCCAAAGTTTAGTCCAACATCCTTGACATCCTGATCTGCTCAATCTCTGCACAAGGTCTCCATCCTCCAATCAGAGAAATTCAAATAGTCTAGAGCCTTCTCCATACAAACACAGCCACTATGGAGAACTTAATTCACACAGCCAGCAATCCACTGAGCCCAAGGAGACAGAAACAGACATCACTCATTGTCTTGGTTACTTTTCTCTCATTGCTGAGACAAAATACTTTACACCACAAGTTAAGGGAGGAAAGCTTTATTTAGCTTACTTTGTAGAGGTTTCAGTCCATAATCAGTTGGCTTCAAGGCAGAGTGACATGGCAGAGGGCAACAGTTCATGGTAGCAGAAGACAGCAAAATCAACAGCCAAAAGAGGTAAGAGCATGCCTCGTTCCCTCCCTTACACTGTATGCAGGCTACCTGCGCTAGGGCAGGTGTAGCATTTGAATCCTTAATCCCAGCTTTGGACAATGAATCAATCACAAACTCTAGAAGCCCGCCACGCGACTGAATGAGGCTTTGGGTGGACATCTACACACAAACCGTAACACCCAGCAAGTGTGAGGAAGTGCTGGCATCCCCTGCTGTGGGTGGCCAACAAGCTGGAGACTGGAGCATGCTACAGAGATGTGTGGTCATCAAGGTCTTGGGGCCCTGCAAATTATAGAGACCACTCAGCTAGGGGACCTATGCCAGCTTGCCAGATGGCCTTGAGTCAGCACCAGGGTTACCCAGGGTTACTTATGACCCATGATAGAATCAGCCATGTTGACTCTGAGCAGAGTGGGGAGAGACCCCTGCGCATCTCAGCTGTAGCTTCTTTTTTGATGTATTCCGACATGTGGTGGGTCGCAGTAGTTGCCTAGAACTTTACAAAGTCACTTCTATGAGCACAGCAGAAAACGATCCACGTGGTAGAAAGCTTTGACCCAGTTTCACTGGTACTGTTGTTGATGTGGGGATGTGGACCAGGGGCCTGTCCTCTCCAGGTGACACAGAGGGACACAGGGCTCACTCTAACCACCAGGGCAGAGCAGGGCTTGAGAGGTACAGCTTCTCCTTATCTATAGATTTCCAAAGTGCACTACTTGAATGAAACATCCTCCCTGAGCCCAGAAGAAAAAAAACACAATAAAAGTAACAAGTGTGGAAGCTGGGAAGGGAGGAGATTCAAACAAGGGAAGTGGGGTTAACAACACATCCTGCCTATGATAGCTACAGCAGCTAACTTTAGCAGCCCTGTGACAGTAGTTATAGTTGCTAGTATCCCCCTCATTTGGCAGTGCAGAAACTGAGGTATGAAAGAAAGGAAGTGTCTACAGAGCATCTCTGAATATGGGGCACCTCACCAGCATGCTGTCTCGACCCAAAGCTAAAGCCAGGGCCACCCCTGACCTCCAGACGCACCTCCTTGCCAGGCCACAGCTCACTCCGCTTCAGAGTCAGTGCCCCATCAGTGCTTAGAAGGTACTCAGCAGCACTTGCAAGGCTCTCCTGGTGTCCACCTATCTGCATCAAAGTTGAGCTTCACAACAATCCACAAACTCAAGAGGATTTAGAGACAGCAAGTGGCTGGCTTGGAGCCTTAGCTCGAGTCCATCTGTTTCTGCAAGACCAGGCTCATGACCTTATCTCAGGTTCTCACTTAACACAGCACGAGGGCCGTGAGTTCAAAGACAGTGGTGTGTGTACATGTGAGTGTGTGTGTGTGTGTGTGTGTGTGTGCACATGAGTGTGCGCCGATATGCATGCCTTCATTTCACTGATAATTTTTCAAATTACTGGTTATAAAGAGGAAACTTCTTTTTTGATGTGAGCAGTTATAACTGGAACATCTTTTCATAGGCTATGACTTAGCTTTTAAAAGCAGTGTTACTCAAATGGAGACCTGTTTAGAGGAACTACTAGCCATGCAGGCCCTGGGTTCCAGGCACTGCCTCCTGCCCAGGGAGCTAGGTGGGCATGGGATGCTGCTCAGAGTGTCAGGGATCATGGGCTCAGAACAAGACCCATGCTGTCAGAGCCCAGCAGAACTGAGACTGCTTCACAGTGACTGATGTGCAAAGGGAAGGAGGCATGGCACTGTGATACCTGCTTCCTCCCCATGCAGCAGAGCCCAGCAGAACTGAGACTGCTTCACAGTGACTGGTGTGCAAAGGGAAGGAGGCATGGCACTGTGATACCTGCTTCCTCCCCGTGCAGCGGCTCCCACACAGATGGGAGAGCACAGCCTCTCATGTGGAAAGCTAAACAAAAGTAAAGCCAACTTTAAGACTAACTCACTTTGCATGTCAATGGGCAGCAGAATCATCACAGATCGATATCTATGGATTTTTTTCCAGAGCCCCAAAAATGTCAAGTCAAAAGACCCAGGTTGTGACCAGTTCCTTCTTTTCCCACCTGGCCCCGAGAACCTCCCTTCCTCCCCCTGCTGATCTCTGTGCTGTGAGAGCTGGAGGCGAGGCTAATCTATCCCTGAGGCTCTGGCTCAGCTCTGTGGGACTGCTGGGGTCCAGCCCAGGCTGTTGGCTGAGCACCATGACTCAATCAGGTGTGGTCGCTTCCACAGCCAAGGCCCAAGACAGCATCTCAGGGACAATAGTGCTGCATGAATTTGCAAATCCTCTGCTTCTTACAGGCATCAAGGGCTGGCCAGCCCAGGCAGGGCATGGCTGTGGGAGCCTCACCAAACTTTCACTGCCCTGAAGGGGCTTGGAGGGGCCTCCTGTTGGCTTAGACATCAAGCACTGTCTCTCAGGTTTACCCACACTCTCAGAAATGTGACTGGAAGAGGCTGCAGGCACATGTTCACCCACACACACCCTTTACCTGTTGTGCTTTTCTTTTACATCATACTGTTGAGGGGCCTGGAACCTTGGGGACTCTGCTCCCTCTCCTTCAAAGACAGGAAGGAAATGGGACGATGGGTAAGGGAACTTGTACGAAGTGTCACAGGCCTGAGGGTCAGTAGTTACTCAGAGTGTCCCCATCCCACAAAAGTGGGGGCCTGAGCACTGCTCAGCCTCCTGGGGAGCTGGTTATGCAAACCAACAATGGAGAGGGCAGATGTCTGGGCAGAAACCACAAACCTGATTCTCTGTGTTAGAGCCTCAGAGCACTGAGTAAGAAGAAACACCCAAGGACCTCTTCAGCAAGAGTGACCCCAAGTAGTTAGTGGACATGAAAGTGAAAGGATTTGCCAGTGAGGATCAATGCCCAGTTCCCACCCAGTTCCACTCCTGACAGAGCAGACAGGCAGCCTCTTCTGCAACGCTGCAAGAGCTTTCTGTAGGCACCAAGAGGAAGCACAGCCCCACCCTCTCTAGGTGCCGGGAAGGCCCATCAAGTTGAGAGGCAGGTCATTCCACCTCCGTCTCACCTCCTTTCCCCATAGAACAGCAGCTCCTCATGCCAAGACCGAGTGGCCTTGCCACATCCTGGCTGAGCACCCTGCCAGGTCCTGAGAAAGAGGCACCTTGCACGACAGAGGGTGTAGACACCCACTGCCACACTCACTTATTCCCAGGCACCCTGTCATCGACTTTTCCAAAAGGGAACAGAGACAAGGAGAAGATGATTCACTCTGTATATTTAGCTGGAGACAGTGGGCCCATCTCCATGCTGCACATGTGCCTGTCAAGGCCCACACAGGCTTCCTTAGCATTAGGCTCTCAGATGCCCTGGGAATCTAGGAGCTAGTTCTTGGTGACAGAGCTTCCTCCAGGGTGCCTTGCCATGCCTGTGTCCTAAGAAGTGGTGCTGGAGGGACTGAACACCAACTGGGTGTCCACTGCCAACGTGGCCCCTCTGGCCTGCCAGCTGCCACACTGAGAGCCCTGCAAGTTGGCACACTGTAGGCCACGCCCTCACCTGCCAGACCCAGGGTGGAGCCAGAGCAGAGGCCACAGGAAGTCAGTCCAGCTCGCCCATGCCTCCATCTGCACATCACCCACAGGGGACACAGCACAAGGCTGCTCTTACCAGTACAGCCAGGGCCCTGCTTCCTGTGAGCTCTAACTGAATTCCAATGGCAAAAATTGCTTTACAATCACCTCTTTTTCCACACTGATGTCATTTCCATAGAAAAAAATAAGACCACAACATACATAGAAAATTCTTCCTCTCTGTTAGACATCACTGATAAGAAGTGTGAGTGGCCTTCTCTGAAGACCATGAGGGATATGTGCCCACAGCCTGACAGCCATTCCTTCTGCCTCACAAACTCTTCAGGAGCGAGCAGTCAGCTTAGGCCCTTGTACTTTGTCTAAAATATCTTCCAAGGGTAGCAAAGAAAGCCAGTAAGGCTTCTCCCTAATGGAATGAGGTGAGCGTGGAGTGAAGACATTTATGTTTCCAAAACATATTTGAGATGTCTGTCCAAGCAGCCTCCTGCTCAGGGCCCAGGGAGCTTTTACCAACCGGGCAGTGACAGGGAAGAAGCACTGAGGGAGGAGGAGGCACAGGCGCCAGGGGCCAATGCCGTAAAGGACAGTGAGAGGCTGGAGGTCAAATCTGGAGCTTAGGGACCTGTTCCCTTAAAACCCTGGCTCCAGGGGAGGCTCCAGGGAGCTGCAGCTGGAGGTGAGGATAAAGTCACCTCATGCTCCCTGGGCAGGAAGAAGGAACAGCAAAGGGCCAGGGGAAATCCCCAGTGCACCCCCTCTTGTTACTGGCCTGGGATGGAGACACTGCCATGGGGCAAGGCACACTCCCAGCCTGACCTGAACGCAGACCAGGCATCCGATCAAGCCTTCATCCCCGCACCAGCGTGCACCAGACTGCAGGAAAGACAGGGCAGTGCCGACAGCCACAATGTCCTAGAGCCCCTCAGACAAGCAGACACCCTGCCAACAGCATAGCTGTTCTCCCCTTCCTGCTTGAGTTCTTGCAAATGGGACAGTATCAAACTCCTGCAGCATGTGACTACTATTCTAATGCTAGCATTCTGACAAACACTGTTAGCTAAAGACATATGGGGTAGAAACTGCTGCTTCTGGACGAGCATGTCCATGCGCTACAGCAGGTGTGTGCGGCCAACACACTTCTTTTCCTAACGACTTTTTCCTACCGTTGCCAGAGCTGGGGCTGGCTGAAGTGCAGGTGAACACAGGCTGAGCTGCAGCGTCAGAACCCTCAGCCCCCCAGCGCTGCGGTGCACAGTCTTGTCAGACCCTTCCAGCACCCCTAGCTCCTTCACATGGGGTGGAGGGGACATGAAACTCGGAAACCTTTAGTGAAGTTCAACCTTGCCCGCGGAGGGATCCCTGTTCGGCCCAAGGCTGAGCTCATGCTGAGCTCTGGAAGTGGGCGTGTTGCTTCAAAGGCAATACAGGGTTAGCTTCCACGCGCCTCTCTTGTGCGTCCTCAGCAGATCAGTACGAATATTTCTCAGGTGGATTTCTGCTTGAAGACGTCTTATGAGTATGTTTTGCTGATTCATTAACATTAAATTTATGGCTGAGAGCGCTAAACTCAAGACTTCGCCAACACACGGTCTTCTCATAGGCGCGTCGCAGCCAGCTGTACGTAGGTGCTCAGACAGCGCTTTGGAGGCATTTTAAAAGGCGCGGAAAGAATAACCAGCAGCAACCATGAAATGTGGAAATGGCATGGAGAGAACGGCATGTAGAGAACGCTGTCGGAGGTGCGAGCCGGGCACAGGCAGGGGGTTGCCTGTCTCCTCTTCCAGGCACATGAGCCCTGGGAGACCGACCAGTCTGCTGCTCTGCACGGCGCGCCTCTCCAGTGACTCGATGCACAGTGAGGGCTGGTGCTGGGGTAACAAACGAGGTTCAGGAGGAGACAAATTTGTGGATGTAGAACCTGCAAATGTGAGGCTCGTCTCTACTTGCAGAGAAGAAGTGGACTGGGTCAGAGCCTGGTGACCACACTGTTACGCCATGTCTGCATCTGCCCAGCCACTCCGTGGGCTGTGGAAGCTAATTCAGCTCCTCCCAGGGCCTTAAAAGGTAGAAAAGCCCACTGCCCGCCAAAGAGCTTTAGTGAAACTGCTCATTGGCAGGAGTCAGGCCTCAGACCAAACGCAATTCCACCCAAACCCCTAAGGTTTAGGACTCTAAAACCAAGCCCATTGGGACCCTGAGTGCTTCTCACAGGCCCACTGTGCTCTGTGGATTGCATGTTGTCTTTTTCAAAGAAAGTACTGGGTGTCCTGCTTTATTTCTCTAGGACATCAAGATCCTGGACAAGACCCCAGTCTGATCACATCCAAACTCTCTCGCTCATGCATCTGGGCTGCCCCTGGGCCCGCGTCTCATATCTGCGTCATGCCTGTCACCTGCTTGCTCTGCATCTTCCTACCTGCGATTAGGACCATTGTGTGAAGCAGCACTGAACTGGAAATGAAATGCTTGTTTTAATCTCACTGAGTTGTACTGATCATTTTTTACAACACAGACATTTTGTGCCTCGGAGACCAGACAGAAACTTAAAGAAAATCAAAGGCACTGCTGTGGAGAACTGTACGTTGGTAAAAACTAACCATCCAAACCTGGTCATTACACTTCTCCGTTCTTTACCAGGTCCACAGTAGGCCGCAGCTCAGCTCAGTTCCCTCCGGGGCTGAAATCCACTGCTTGGGGAATCTATCCACGGTGTGTGTGTAAAAATAACTTTAAAATTCTTCTAAATATTCAAAATAGCCATGTGTGGTGGCACAAGCCTACAATCCCAACACTTGGGAGGCTGAGGTAGGACCACTGAGAGGTCAAGGCCAGCCTTGGCTACAGAGCAAAATGTATCAAATACACCATATTGTACTAAAAATCCAGTAATCATAACAGGGATTCTTTTTGACAAGGAAAGAGATGTAGAAATTGAAGAATAGAGCCAGGCATGATGGTACATGCCTATAATTCCAACAATGGGGAGGCTGAGGCAGGAGGGTAGCTGTCCTGAACTTGAATGAAACCCTGTCTCAAAAAAAAAAATCGAAGAGTAAATTGAACCCAACCAGCAGACTCAGAAATCCAGTTCTCCTAGGGGTGCACAGCTGCCCCTGTCCTCCCACCCCTGTCCACACCAGCAAGTCTGCAGAGGCACCTTCAGGGCCGGGGGTTTACACCTCAGCCTCACTGAGCCTTCCTGAGCTCTACATTGCTTGCCCAGAAAACAAAGGTCGGTTTCCCGTGGTGTCCGAGAGTCCCTCCCATGCACTTCTTCAGCAGATGCATATTCGACTTGAAAAGACACAGCTTGCAAAGCCAGTGGCAGACACGCAGACAAGCGCTCTGGTGCGGGAGCTGGGGTGACGCGGATGGACACAGTGGTGCGTCCTCTCGTGGAACTGGCCTCGGGGAGCTGGACCCCAGCCTCACAGACTGACTCCGGAAGAGAGAAGAGAGGCGAAGGCCCTCCCCACTTCCCTGGCTTCTGTGCTGCAGGCGGAGTGGGTAACTCTGGCCTCAGCATACTTTATTTCAGGGATGCTGCTGAGAAACCCACAGCATCTCAGCTCAGAGTCAGAAGAAGGCTTTGCCGGGAGAGCCTCAAATAAGAGAAAGCAGCCCACAAAACAACGGCAAGATCTCCAGAAAGGCTTCGGCGCCACTTCTGCTCATAGCCTGCCGTGGCTGACAACTCCAAGTCGCCAAGGCTCTATCCTGGGATGGAGGCCCAGCCCTGACCAGTCACTTGGCCGAGGTGAGGCGAATTCAGTAGGAGAGCAAGCATCTCCTCCTGCCCTAAATTTCCAGAGTGGGGACTTGCTTATTAGATTTGGCGCTCAGTCCACAGAGAAGGAAACTTCCCTTTGGGCTTGTCCATTTTTGCTGTTATTTGAAAGTAATTCTGCAAGAAACATCTTTGTGCACAAGGGATGAGTTGCTGGGCTGGGGGCAAAGCCTTAGCAGGCGGCCTGGAGACACAGGGCCCACCCACCTGCACCCCGCATCTGTTGGCCACATCTTCCAACGTGGCACGGGACTTTCATCCTTACTGACTGAGGGGAGAAAATTGCACGACACTGTTGTGTGAAAAATCTCTAAGTGTATATGGCTTCGCATACTTCGTGAAGCTTAATGGACGCTGGTGTTTTTCTTTGGGGAAACAGCTTTTCATGTCTCTGTCCCACTTTTCCCTCTTCCATTTCTTATGGATTTGTAAGTGTATTCGAATCGTGAGCCTCTTGGCATCAGCATTAGCTTTCTGCTCATTTGGTATTTGTATTTGACTCTACTTTCTCCTTCACGAGGACTGTTTTATTCTCATATAGTAAGTGTTGCCTTTTCCCCCTTCATTTCTTTTGGGATTTGGATCATAGAAAAACATGTATTTCAACATTATTAACACATACTTTGCTTTTTCTTCTAATATTTTAGTATTGTTAAAAGTTGTATACACATATACACTTAGTCGTATACTCTAGTGTTGTTAAAAGTTGACCTGTGGTCCGGCTCGACTGCATTTTGATGTCAAGGTCTGTTTTCCCATCTTCAGTGTATATTTCTTGTAGCTTTAGGGTTGTCAAGAGAACTGTCAATTAAAAGAAGCAGCTACTGAGTTTTCCCTTTCTGTATTTTACTTTATACCTCAGAGGCCCAGTGCACGGTGCAGCCTTGCCGAGGGACACCCAGCATCCTGGGCAGCGATGGCCATTCTGGAGCAGGATTGCGGCTGGCGTGGCCCACGGTGTTCTCACTGCTGTGGGTCTGGCCCCGCAGTGTTCTCAGCACAAGGGATCTAGGGAACCCACCCCTCGCCATGGGTTATTTGCAAGCTTGGAGTTCCCTCTGCTGGACAGAGATGAAAACAAACACAAGCAAAGCAAACAGGTTCTGCACGGAAAAGGTTTTAACTATGGACAGAAATGCTAAATACCTTTTGGGGTTTTGTCTTAACTCCCTGATGCAGTGAGAACATCAAGCATAATTCTCAGCATGCGCGGCAGGGCTGGCCCGTATAGGCACAAAGTTGTGCAGATCTCCCCTGCCTGCCTCTCTGACCGCTAGGCCTCCCGGGATGCATGCAGGGCCTTGCTGAGGGATTTTGCATCTATGTTCACAGAAGAAATTAGCCTGTGGTTTGGCGTTTTTTGGTCAGTTCTTTACCTTGGTTTGAATCAGGACAATACTAGCTTCCACAAATGACTAAGAAGGACTCCTTCCCTTTCAAGGTCATCGGAGAGTTTAAGGAGTCTTGGCATTGGATCTCCTCTAAAGGTCTCAGAATTTACCAGGGAATCCACAGAAACCCGGGTTTTTCTTAGTTGGTAGTATTTATTATTATTTCTTGAATCTCATTGTCTGGTATTGGATTATTAGGGTTTTTATTTCTTCTTGGTTCAGCTTTGGTAGTTCATATGCACCTAGGTGTCTATCCAGCTCTGAATTCTCCACAGTCGGAGAGTACAGGCTCTCAAAGTAGTTGCTAATAATTTTTTGGATTTTGGAAGTTTGTTGTGATTTTGTTTTTTCACTTCACTGATTTGGTGCTTTTCTTTAGTGAGATCAGCTAGGGATCTGCCTATGGTGTTTATTCTTTCAAAGAACCAGCTCTTCAGTTCAATTACTGTTTGTATTTTTTTGGTCACAATTTCATTAATTTCTGATCAGATCTTTATAATTTCCTACTGTGTACCAGCTTTGGACTTGGACTACTCTTGTTTTTCTGTGACCTTGAGGTGCATCATTAGGTTATTTATTTGGATTTCCTCTGTCTTGCAGAATGTACATCCACAGCTATAAATTTCCCACTTCGGAGTGCCTTCGTTGTGTCCCGTAGGTTCTGCTGTGTTGTACTGGCATTGTCGTTTGATTCTAGGAAGTGTCTAATTTCTTCCTTGATTTCTTCTGTGACTCACTGCTTGCTCATGAGGATAAATTTCTCTGGTTTCTTTTGTTATTTATTTCTAATTTCCTTGCACTCTGATCTAATAATACACATGGGATAATTTCAGTGTTTTTGCACCTACTTAAGCCTGTTTAGGGGCTGGTGTGTGTTTATTTTAGAGAAAGTGTCCCATATGCTGATGGGAAGAATGTATATTCTGTTACTGGGTGGAGAATTCTGTAGAATATACTTAGTCCATTTTTCCAAGGCTAGATTCAACACTGATATTTCTTGTTGACTTTTTCTCTAGTTGATCTATTTGTGAGAGTGGAATATTGAGGCTCTCCATTAATGACTGTGTTGGTGTTTAACTGATTTTTTAAATTCCACTAGTGTATGTACATTAAGTGAAGCTGGGTGCACTTGTGTTTGCTGTATATATGTTCATAATTATTATCTCTTCCTATTGAATTGTTCCTTTAACCAATGTGCGGCAACCTTCTTTGTCTCTTCCGATCAGTTTTGTCTATAAATCCACATTGTCTGAAACTGCATGAGCTGTTCCTACTTTTTTCTGGGTTCCAGTTACATGGAATATTGCTTTTCATCCTCTGATTTTTAAGTTGTGTATTTCTTTTTGGATTAAATGTATTTCTTGTATACTACCTATTGTTAGCTTTGTGTTTTGATCCACTCTGCCATCTGTGTCCTTGACTGAATTGGATTCAGACTACTCTTGTTTTTCTATGATCTTGAGATGAATCGCTGAGCTATTTATTTGGATTTTCTCTGTTTTGCAGAATTCAGACCATTGCTATAGAGTTATTACTGCAGGATATTGACTTATTTCTATCACTGAATTACTTTCCTGTTGCTGACTTCCACCCCACCCTACCCCTTCCTGTTTAACTTCTCATCCTGCCTGGTGTATTCATTCTATTAGATTTTTTTTTTGCATTGTTGGCTTTAATCTTTCTAATATGGCATTAAAAATGTTTTATAGTGTTGATTTGGTGGTCATGAATTTCTTGAGGCACTCTTTGTCATGAAACACCTTATATTTCTATTAATTTTGTAAGAAAGTTTTGCAGGATGTTAGTCTGGGTGGGAAGTTGTTATCTGTCAGGACTTGAAACACTTCACTTCAAGTTTTCCTGGTCTTCTTGGTGTGTGTTGAGAAGTCTACTGTAATTCTAAGGGATTTACTTTTATAAGTGACCCATTGCTTTTCTCTAACAGCTTTTTTAAAAAAAATTCTGTCTCTATGTTGAACTTCTAGGGTTTTGACTGATGTGATGTGGAGAGGCTCTTTGATCTTAGCTAGTTGGGGAAGACCTCACTGATCTGTATGTTCAACTCTCTTCTATATATATTTGCTATTATTTCTGTACAACAGTTTTTTATTTCTTTGTTCTGTTTGCTGATCTTTTCACTCCAAGTACTCTGAGATTCACTTTGTTTCCATCACTTAGCATTGTTTGATCCCATTTTCCTGTTCTCTTATTGCTAAGGTACAGCTGAAACTGATCTTGGAAGGCACTGGGATCTTCTGATTCAGATACTCTGTCCCCACGGTCGGCACTTCTGCAGACCATAGGTTCAGTATAATTTTTAATCTTCTGGATATCTGTTTTGAACTTTGTCACAGGCTACAGTTTTTGCTAACCTGGTCATTTATGTTTTGGCTTAGTTTAGCTCAGCTAGCTTTTTATTAGTGTCTTCTTTAAGCTCCCAGATCATTTCATTCACCACATCCTTCATCTGTGTAGTTCTATCTTCTGTGAGCCACCCAAACTCCATATTGATCTATTTTTTAATCTTTTCTGTTATATTTTCAAATAACTCAACTCTGTGGTATTGCTTCTCCCCTCTGGATGACCATGGGTGTGCTGGGAGAGTTGGGAGTTCTGTTGCCTTGTCTTCTCATGTTTGTGCTGATTTTGTTTCTGTGTTTGTTTGGTTACTTTTGTTTTGTGCTTAGGTTTGGATTGCTTATAGTGAAAGACTTTTTTGTTAGTATGGAGATCTCTTTAGCTAGACTGTTTTTCAGTGATGCACTGAGAGCATGGCTAACTATAGTCCTTTGCCTCGCTCCCAAGATCTGATCACCTCCGCTAATTTGAGAGGGGAGGATGCAGTGCAACTGGCTTAGCACCCAGCTTTCCCCGAATGGACCACAGCACTGTTAGTGTCATCAAGGTAACTTGTGAATTAGTTACAAAAAACCTATTAGTAAGAAAACTGTGTGACACTGACAATATCAAGTAAATCAGACACAGTAAAATAGGGTCCAAACAAATTGGGTATTTAGATGCCCTAAGAGTCATTGATGAATGACACTTAGCCTTAGGAAAGAAATCTAAAATTATAGCACCAAGATAATGATAAGAGGAACAGAAAGAAGGAGAGGAGGAAAGAAAGAAGGAAGAAAGAAAGAGAAAGAAAGAGAGAAAGAAAGAAAGAAAAAGGAAGGAAGGAAAAGAGAAAGAGGCAAGAAGGAAGGAAGACAGGAAGGAGGGAAGGAAGGAAGGGAAGGAGGGAAGGGAGGGAGGGAGGGAAGAGGGAAGAGGGAAGGAGGGAGGTTAAATGTAAATTACATAAGGGGCCCAGTCTGATGTCTGAATGAAGCCTGTGGTCTCAGGCTCCTCTCTGAGGTTAGAAAACAGGCCACTTCCCTGAGCTGCAGTAACCAAAAATATAAGTCACCTTTAAAACCAAGGAAAGGGAGGAGCAACCCTCCTCTGTGACTGCTCACCCAGGGACACTGGAGCTGTGACACTGTCATGAGCCACTATGGCAATTTAGGTCAATTTATGCCTTAGGCATCATCAAAAACTAATAAAGCAAAATAGAGCAAAGTCTTCAGGATGGCGGGGGTGCCATATATGTTTCATTTTCCCTTTATTGTTTTTCTAGCTCTGCACTTGGAACCTCATGCGTGAGAGACAAACTCTACCACTGAGCTACGCCACCAGGCAGGAACCACAATGAAGAGCTGGCGTCATAAGGGATTAACATCTCCAAGTGCCAGCCAAATCACTGGGTGCCATACAGGCAGGGAGAACATTAGGCCCCAAGTAATGGCAGAAAGTCAGTAAGACAGACTATTAGAAAAGAACAAGAGAGTGCTATTTACTGGGGCAAAGGTGATCAGAGCTGAAAACACAAATATGCTCACAGATGCAGGGAAAGGGGAAGGCAGAGTAGCTCAGTGGTGGAGCCCAGAACGCAAGAAGCTCTGGGTTAAACAGCCAGAGACGGATGGACAGGGGGAGCAGGGAAGCAGGATGGAAGGAAGTGAGGAAGGGAGGGACAAAGGTAAGGAGGAAGGAAGGAAGATGAAATATTCCAGCCTGAAACTCACAGGGTGGCACAAGGGACCATACTGAAAGCCCTGCTGAGGGTGTTGGTCTGACCTAGCTGCAGTACTGCACATGGATGCAAAAGAACAGCAAAGAGAAAATGTCTTATAGTAGAGGAGCTCTGGGATTGCTACAGAAAACAGACCAAACAGAGGAAGAAACAGCACCAAAAGGATGTCCTTTAGGAGGCAGTTTACTACACCAGTGGGCTTGACTGAGATCTCTCCCAAACAGTTAGAGCCCTGCCTGGCGGGATTTCTGGGCTTTTATGGGGAAAAATAAGTAGGGCGGTACAAGGGTAGATTTGGCATACTGTGATTGGAAGGTGGGATGACATCATGGGTTGCTAAGGGAGTTTAAACATCTCAAGTTACATTACAAGACCATCAGTTAAATAAACATGGGTTACACAAAGGAAGAAATGTCCCATTATATTCAAAGTTACATTGCAAGGCCATCAGTTAAACAAATATGGGTTACACAGTGGAAGAAGTTTCCTGCTATTGGGTTTGTTGGGACTCATCTGCCAGGTTTTGTTGGGCATTCTTAGCAGGCTTTTACTTAAAATTTTGATTTCCCTTTCAAGATGACCCAGTGTTCTGCCTGGAACAGAAGGCTTTATCTCCAAAAGCTCATGGCTTTCACTGGTATCAGTCAGGGAGTTGGATGGGGGTCAGGACAAAGTTCATAGGGAAAAAAACTTTGTAGCCATACCAGGAACAGCAGCCTCCAATTAACAATGCACAGATGGTTTTGATGTATGCAAGGCTGGCAGCTTTACTGCCTGGAACCTTTGTTTCAATGTAGCCAGCTCCACGTGTCTCAGTGAACAGACTGAAGGAGAGGTCAAGGACAGGCTATGGCAAAGGCTTTGTTTTTCAGGAGACAGCAGCACGGTGGCCTTCCACAGCACCCCAAATAGTACAGACAACACTAAAAGGGAATAAAGGTGGCCTGGCACAGTGCCACAAGCCTGCAACTGCAGGACCTCAGGAGGCTGAGGCAGGAAGATCACAAGTTGCAGCTTAGCAAGACCCTAACTGACAATAAAAATAATTGAACCCTTACTAAGTCAATCTGCTGTACCACCTAAAACAAACACAAAAGTATCACTGAAACACACACACACATACAAAAATGTGGGGGGCTCCAATTCCTGATTTTGAGGTGCACAGGAAGGAAGATGGAGCTGCTGTCAGCTGAAAAGCGGAAGCCTGGCAGGGAGCAGTTCCAGGGGTCAGGAGTGCACTTTGGCCCTCCTTACACCTCGGTAGCCTCGGACAGTGTGCAGATGTGTGGCCCAGGCAGGGCACCTGCGCAGTCTGCAGGTCAGCGGCTTGAGCGATGCTCATTCCCTGTCAAACAAGACTAGGAAACCCACAGCAAGGAACCAGCATTCTGGTGCTAATACTTGTAAATAGCTGCATCACCAGCTCTTTTGCCTACTGTTTGAACGCTTCTTGGCTTTGTTTCATTAACACCGCTTGTTTTTAGATAGGCTTTCACCTTCAGGACCAACTCGTCATGGGATTTGCAGTGATCCAGCTGAGCTGCCAGCTACAGTGACAGATCCGCATCAGCCACAACACCTGGTCTACAGGGTCAGGTTTCCAAGGGCCTTTGTTCATAGAATCTTCCTCAAGTACATAAAAATGAGCGCTCTTGGTCTGATAACATCTGCTTTGGTGCACCCACGGGCCCAAGGAAGTGCAAAATGCAAGAAAATATACAGTAGCTGCTCTACCCAGTAACTACCTACCTGTTCAATTTACGGACCATTGCTTAGGATTTCCCTGTGGTGCTCCAGACAAAAGCACATAGGAAGACACACAGAGGGAAGGGATGAACTACCTGCCCCACAAGTCTCCTCCCCAGGGTCCTGTGAGTCTCCCGAAAGAGGTGAATTTCTGCTCAGCATCATGAGACGTTTAGCTCTTTCTGTAGTAGGCATCATTCAAAAAATCACAGGTCCTAGGGCAGAAAGCCTACGTATTTTTAATTTTTTCTTCCTATATATTATTTCCAGTGCTATGTTTGGAACTCAAGGCCTCATGCATGCTAGGAAAGAGCTCTGCAGCTGATGCATACCACCAGCCCGCAGCCTGCAGAGCTGTCAGCGTGCCTCCATCAACATTGCCAAGTATCAGGCAACAAATACGTGTTTCACAGAGAACGAGAACAATAGAACACAAATAAGATTTAAAAAGAAGGCAAGAGAAAGTGTCAGCAAAGCACGGTCATGTTTAACAGGAAAAAGGCCGTCAGAGAAGAAGCAAAGTGCTTACAGATGTAGGCACAAGTGAGGAGCGGTGTGGCTCAGTGGCAGAGTCCCTGCTCGGGACAAGTGAGCCCCCATGGTGCAGGCATGACTGTGCCACTCAGCAGGCACCACGGCTACTACAAATGGATGGAACCACTTTTATCAGGCTTCTTACTACTAAAAGTCATACAAAATCCAGAAGTGGACGTTGTTATGGTTGATACATTGTGTCAACTTGGGGAATCTGCAGGTTTAACTAATGAGTGATTCAGCAGGAAGCTGGGGTGCTTACTTTGTAAATATCCTGAGCCTGTGGAAGAGGAGGGCATGGAGATTGTGTGAGAGGTTCACGCCCCCTGGGTGGGTAAGCTGTTTACAATGTAGGGGAAAAAAGGAGGCTGCTTGCAGCCGTTCTTCCCTTTTGCTGGTGGTTTTTGCTGTGCTCTGCTGCCCTGAACAGTTTTGCCCTCTGCCGTGTGCCACTCTGCCTCTGAAGCAGCTAAGTATGGACTGAAACCTCCACAAACTGTAAGCTAAATAAACCTTTCCTTCCTTCATTTTGGGTGTTGGGTATTTTGTCTCAGCAACGAAAAAAGTAACCAAGACAGACGTAATCTCGTTAGTTGCTCAGATTTGAATCATTGCCACCCAGATAGAAATGTCAGCGCATACTATTCAGACCAAATAATATTCTGTTAATCTATAATGTAATTACTTCATTAAACTGAAAGAATTACTCGTTTTCTCTGTTGGGCAGTCATGGGAAAAATATTTCAAAACTGTAATACTCTTAACATTGAAAAAAAGAAAAAGTTATAATATACAAGCCACCACACAAAGCCAATGAGAAAGTTAAATTTAAATCACAGCTGTCCACAGTAAGACAAGCAAATTAAGAAAAAGGGATAGTTTTCTGTGATAGGTGAATGTATGACAACATACTGCTATAGTTTCTAACAAAATTTTTTTTTGAAATCAGTCTCAGAGACCATCTGTTCATTTCTTTCCATTTACCCATTTTTGTAATAATTTTCACTTTCGAGAAAAAATTTGACATATTTTGATACATTGCTGGGGCAAAGAGGAAAACCTGCGAAATTTCCTCATGTGAGAACATCTTGATGCACTTGCCTGCAGCATGTAATTCATGGAGGAAGCATTTTTTATTTTAAAGAGAAAAAAAGCAATAAAAGCAATGATACAGAATTTCAAAACAAGATAATAGGAAATTAACAATGGTTAATATACTACATATTGTTATCTTCAAAGTTTTTGCTCAAATTACCAGATATAAGCATGAAAAATTGCTCAAACAATACAAGCACAAATCGTTCTTTTCAATGAACTAATAGAAATTAGTAGGACAATTATCTTAACTATGAGGTGTATATATGTATATTTCTTTCCCCTTCCTTCTTTTCTCCTTTCTCCCATCCTAGTTGTTCTTTCCTTTGAGCAGTATCACAATATCTATTGCACATTTTGGATCTTATTTACTCTTTCAGTTTCTCTACACTAAGGAGAAAATACATGTGAGTCTGATTGATCTCACTTATGAGTATGGTTGCTAATTGCATCCATTATCTATAAAAGCCTCAAGCTTAGCTTTCTTTATAGCTGAGTAGCACTCCATTGTATAAAAATACCACTTTTTTTATTCATTCCTTGGTTGATGGGAATTTGGGTTTTTTCCAAGATTTAGGTATTACAAATTGTTCTGCTATGAACATGGGCATACATATATCATTGTAGTATGATGTTTTTAATTCTTCTAGGAAATTACCCAGAAGGGGAATAGCTGAGTCAAGTGGGACCTCTAATCCTAGTTTGTTTGTTTGTTTGTTTGCTATATTTTAAAGACAAAAGAATGGAAAGATATCAACAGTAAAACAGACATGAACCAGGATAACTCAAAAGCAATAAAGGAAATACATAATTACAGAGAAGATAGTAGGGAATTAACAATGATTGCTGTATTACATAATGCTATCTTGAAGTTGGTTACTCAGTTATACAAATAAAAGCATACACCATTCGTCAACTGGTTTTCTCCACCCTCATCTCCATTGTGTTTGTTTGTTTTTGAGACAGGGTCTCACTATGCTGTTCAGACTGGTCTTGAGCTCACTTTGTAGCCCAGGCTGGCCTAGAATTCGCAACGATTCCTCCTGCCTCAGCCTCCTAAGTGCTGGGATTACAGGCATGTGCCACCATGCCCAGCCTAATACTAGTTTTCTGAGAAATCTCCAGAATGATTTCCACAGTGGTTGCACCAGTCTACACTCCCAATAACAAAGGAAAAGGATTCCTTTTTCCCCACATAGACATTATAAATTAAATAAATTAAACGTAATTAAATAAATGAATGTCTACCTAACATGAAGAAGGCACAACAGAAAAGAAAAAATTGGTGTGTACTAATGCTGCAGCATAAAAATAAGCAGAGGTGCAGGAAGGAGAGAGAGTGAAGGAAGAGAATATGAACACTGTGATCCTCACTACTGGCAGTATAACAAAAGCACTGGAAAAGAGGTTAAAGGAGAAGAATTATGTCATGGCTCCCTACCAAAGCCTGAGCAGCATGCCCATTTATAGTTAAGGCCAGACTAAAGTAATGGCATTCGACTCCTCGATTTACCGCTATATTTTGGAGCATATTTTACATACAATTGAGCTTCAAGTTCAAAACCCATAAAAGCCTGTGTGCGGCTTTCTGCTTCATGACCAAGACTTGTAGCAGACCCACCCTGTGGACCCCAAGGAATGCCAGCCCAGAGACATCATCACGGTTTTAAAATAATTTTATATATGAAAGTAGAACACTATCAATTCTTTCCAGAGCACAAAATGTTTTAACCCAATATACATATACCTATATCTACATTTCAGTACAATGTGAACTATAGATACACATTCTTCTTATGATTATTTTTCCAGTTGGGCCCCACAGAAAACTTAACCAAGATCCCAGAATGCCAAGGGCCACCTGTAGGTGTTTCCAATCCAGATGTGCTGGGGCATCACACCAGAGTAAGCACCCAAGGTGGAAGTGATTTAATTACATCACATAGGTCTCCTGAAATAATACAGGTTCAAAATTAACTGTGAGCTTTCACATCTGTGACATCAGATGGCTAAAAATATACATGAGGATGCTGAATCTGCAAAAATTAAATTTTAAATATAACTCTGAATTTGGAATATACAGAAAGGAAAACAGCACGGATCAAAGAGAGATACTTTTAAGACTAAGAAATATACTTTTTCTTTTTGTCGTTTTGAGACAAGTTCTTGCTATGCAGTTCAGGCTGGCCTTGAGCTCACTTTGTAGCCCAGGCTAGTCTCAAACTTGCAACAATCCTCCTGCCTCAGCCTCCAGAGTGCTGGAAGTACAGATGTGCACCATCATGCCCAGCTAGAAATATATTTTTAAAGCATTCTTTAAATACTTTCTTTGATGATCTAATTTCTCTTCAATTTTACACATAATCAACTGTTTCTTACTTTTCGATTTGCACAAAATCGGCTATTTTACAAATACATATTTATATTTCATTTCCTATTTCATGCAGTATGAAATACAAAGAACTGCTTACTATTTTCATATTTTCTATCAGAGACAAATGGAACATTTGACACTTCCGTACATCCAATTAGAAAAGAGCACCCTATAATCTATATGAGGAAGGGATTATTCTTTTGTGGGTGTGCCAGGTCACTGTAACTATTCCCAGTGGTGGTGTTCACGGCCCACTCCAATAGGCCCCGTCTTATTCCACTGAAAATTCCACTTGGTAACATCACTTTTCAAAGTAAATTAAAACACCACTTAAGAAAATATTTTCTGTGAATCAGAAGAGTGCTTGTTTCTAAATGACCTTACTATTCTATGATCTTCTGGACACAAGGCGAGGTTGTCCTTGATTGCTTTTCTCTGCTTGATACCTCAGAAGTACCTCGGCCTTCATTCTTTCTGGATGCCTCTGTGCCATGAGACAGGACTGCTACTACTGCAAGGCACTCTTCTGCTTTTGCTCTTTGCTGAAATGAATAAGAAACAAACTGCAAGCAACACAATTGCCTTGTATGTCCATCATGGTCACTGATCAGATAACTGCTCCATTTATAATAAATTGTAATCTAGACCCCCAAAAATCTATTAGTGTGAAGTCAGACCAGAAGCACAAAGACACTAAAAGTTCTTTAACCCCATGGAGTTCAAGAGTGGTGTTTGTTCTCAAGCCAACACATTGTTTCAAAATCACAGACAGAAACTTTCGCACTCCAAGACAGAACTGGATGTTAGCATTGTTCAGTCTCGTACTGATTGTCCTATATGTTAGTGAGATATGATCGGCAATGTGTAGGCACTAGATCCTGATTCAAACTCGATTAACAACTCAAAGGGGGACCACGCTGTCCTTAGCACGTATATTTGCAACTTTCGTGACTGCAGGACTCAAACATGCCCGCTTTCCCTCCTTGTCGTAATCACGCATCAGCAATTTGAAGGAGAGATAGAATGGGTGATAGTTTCTCACAGAACTCTCACTCACAGGGGTCCTGTGCAGTGTAATCGTGTGTAATGATACTGGCAGAGAAAGGGAAGCCTTAGTTTTCATTTGCTAGTACCTGAGACAGTAGGTATCAAAGGCTCTCTTTACTTATGCAGAAGTATAGATATTTAAAACTCAGAATGTTACAGCTCAAAGTGTGTCACAGCTCTCCGTGTGTTAACAGCTTGTGATAAGCACAGCAGCACCGAGACCAAAAAACCAGTGGCACCCGAGATTTGGAGGCAGGTGTACAGCTTGATTCATGCTGGCAAGCTTGGCTGGGATCACTGACCAAAGAGCCAAGCCCCCAACTCTCAGGGAGCAGGATTTGTACAGGATTTTTAGCCATGTAGCAGGTACAAAAGCAGAGCGCTTGCCTTCAGTTGGGTGGGCAGAAAGTTACACTGAATTTCACCTTCTTTGCATGTAGCTAGGACAAGTTAGAGACACACAATTGGTCGGGAAAGTTGCCCTGAGTTACACCTTCTTTGCATGCAGCAGGAACGGGGACAAAATTTCACACTGTTCTGGGGGAATCAGAAACTTAACAGTGAGCAAAGGGCTTACTGAAGGTCGGGAAAAGGCTCCTGTGTGGAAGCAAGTAGTTTTTTCTGCTTTAAAAAGAGAAATCCCATCTTAACAACTCCAGGATGCAGGCGGCCCTCAAACCCATTCCAGAAACAGAAGCATAAAACTCAATTTAACAAAGTCATCTCTTCTTACAGCTTGCAACAACCAGGCATATATGTTCTTGCCATGAAGGGCGCACCAGTGAATACTTTGAAGAAAGGTGGGGCAGAGTCGAAAGAACCTAGGAAGACTGGGAGGGCTCAGGCTGAGTGGCCGGTTGTATCAGTGATGGGCTGCGGGCTTGGGACTGGCCACTGTGTTGCTCAATGGCTCAGTTTATGCACCTGAAAAACAGCAAAAACATGTAATACTGACCTCCCAGAATGATCGTGAGTATGAAAGCAGTAATACATGCTATAAACACATGACGGTGCACTGCATGAAGGCTGACCACTGCAGGCTGGTCTTGTTACTGAAGCTACTGAGCGGAACTGTACGATGGTGACAGTTTTCCTGTAGCGCCCGTGTTCTGTGACACCATGATCTCAGGGAGAGCAGGTTTGCTGACTTCTCAGTAGCAGGTTGATAACAACTTATATTTATATAAAATTTACACCTCACACAGTTTGCCTTCTCTTTATCTCATTTTAATTCAGCTACAACCCATGGAGTAGTAAGCACTACTTTCACTGAAGTGGAAGGGCTGATGAACTTGCCCGAGAACATCTGGAAAGTATTCAGCCAAACGTGGTTTGGGCTAAGTGCACTTACTCCAGTAGAAGCGGCTATTAGGGTGCGTACAAAGTGCCATGTTACATTTTTTATTATTACTCAAGGTTTGCGGTAGGTGAGGTCTACATCCCTTGTGATGCATTGGTGCCTGCTCTCAGCTCTGACTGGTTCCGAGTTCATCCTTTTCCTCTTCCCTTCCTTCCTTCCCCCTCCATCTTGATCTCATTTCCCCATGAAAAGATCTATCTTGCTACCTCCTCTTCTCTATCTTTTACTTTGCTCTCCTTTTACATTTTGGGTTTCTCATATAAAAGAAACCAAGCAATATTTAAGCTTGTGTATCTGATTTATTTCGCTTACCATTATGGTCTCAGGGTGCATCTACTTACCTACAAAGGACTCAGATTTATTCTTCTTTATGGCAGAGTAATACTCCATTGTTTTTAATTTTTTTTTTATTTTAGAAACATAAAAGTACAAAAACATATTGACAAACAGACACCCATTATCATAGAAAATAGTACAATCACAACTAATCTATAGACAAGGTGATATGGTCTCAACAGTAGTTGTTGCTTTATCCATTGATATCTTCGAATTGTAGATGTATGGAACCATATACAGACATGCAAATTTAGTCAGACAGT